>QNTS01005719.1:56302-72276 GCA_003317085.1 Hucho hucho
ATTTATTATATCCATAAATCTCCGTTTGGTTGGCGCATTATGTTCATAAAATACAGCGTCCACTCGCCCATTGAACCGTGAAGAGAACTCGTTCAACCTATACCTATACACTTGTCCAAGAACAATCAAACATCATTGATAATGTATCCTTAGGAACACTTTTATGTATATTTACTATAATATTTCAACCGGATTATAAACTGGACGATAGGAAAGGAAAAAACCACAGCGCGCGTGCCCGTGAACGCGCATCCTCTTCTGTTTACATCCGATGACCAGTTCGAAATTCTTCTTCTATTACCATCCAGATCAACTAAACATCATCAAACACTGTCTAGAGACTGTTGACATCCAGTGGAAGCAATAGGTACTGCAATCTGTCAAATGTGTCAAAAACACTTTTTCCAGGACAGAAATTCCTCGGGTTTTCGCCTGTTATATCAGTTCTGTTATACTCACAGACAATATTTTAACACTCTTAGAAACTTCAGAGTGTTTCCTATCCAATAGTACTAATTATGTGCATATCCTATTTTCTGGGCCTGAGTGGCAGGCATTTTACTTTGGGCACGCCAGACTCTCCAAAACCGTCACCTCGGGAGCCGCTCCCTAAGAAGTTAAAGGTCTTACTCACACGGGCCTCCTGACGGGCGCAGCGGTCTAAGGCACTGCATCAGCAGTGCTAGAGGCGTCACTGCAGACTCCTGGCCGAAATGGGACTCTCGATCACGGCCGGGAGTCCCATGCGTCTGCAGTGACGCCTCTAGCACTGACGATGCAGTGCCTTAGACCGCTGCGCCACTCGGGAGGCCCGTGTGAGTAAGACCTTTAAACAGGTTAACATTGGCAAGGTCGCAGGGCCAGAGGTAATGCCTCTCTCTCTCCCCTCCTGTTCTTGTTGTAGTCTAGGTTTTAGTCAATAATAAATAATACATTGTGTACCAGTACCACACATAAAAAAGAAGGAACTGCAACCCATGTCGTCTCACTACAATATAAATAGTAAAGTAATGATGTTTTGTGTGCTTCAGTTACCTTACCAGACACTAACCCCCCAACCAGCTTCTCTCTTAAAACTGAAAGGATTTATCTTACTGACATGACTGATTTTCAATTGGTAAATGTGTATTAACGTTATTGACCAGGGACATACTCTCGCTTTCTCTTGGTCTCCTCCATTCCCTGGGCCAGATTCTGGAGCGGACATTAGAACCGGACAGTTCCGACGAGGAACCTCCCCCCGTCTACTCACCGCCCACTTATGACATGCACATCTACGACAGGAAGTACCCAGAGGCCCCGCCCACTCCTCCACCCAGGTAAATTGTCATACTATCACAGGAGGCTGGTGGGAAGAGCTATAGGTGGACAAGCTCATTGTAATGGCTGGAATGGAAAGAATGGAGTCAAACACGTTGTTTCCATGTGTTTGACATGTTTGGTACCATTCCATTTATTCCATTCCAGCCATTAGAATGAGCCCTTCCTCCTATATATGCTCCCTATATCTGCTCCCACCAGCCTCCTCTGTACTATACTATATAGTTCAACAGATCTACAAAATGCCCAGAGAAGAGTTTAACCTATCAGTCGTCTGTCTATGGTAATCCTTTAATCCTGTATAGAATATGTGCATCTGTAACATGAACACTGATTACTTTATGAAAGGGAGGAAGGAAGGATGCATGTTTTAAAAATTGCAACAGGACCTTTTGTTTGCCTGCAATCCCCTAGCCTGTACTCTTTAAAGCTCAGAGGAACAGAGGAAGTGGTCCTATGGGGCCCTGGAATTTATATGCTCAGGGGCCTGTGGATATCACAGCCGACCACATGCTGTTATAGTTAGTCAAGGTTCCACCTGGTGGCCATTTTTAAGAACTGTGCAATGCTGTCTCATGGGTGTGTGTGTGTGTGTGCGCGTGTGTGTAATTGGTGCTTGTGTATCACTGGACCAGTTAATAACAAAAGTCCATGTAATTGAATTTGCTTCAAGCCCCATTGTCCATGATTTATGATTCAAGACCATGTCCACATTTGTTCTGCTTCACACCACCAGCTGAGAGATTCACAGTAATTGACTTTTTGGACTGTACAAAGTGGTGTGTTAAATGTGATGACTGCTGCTCAAAGAGGATTTTATTGTGAAGACAAACAGACATTCATTGTTATTTGTGTTTTCATGCATTGCTTACTTTTCACAGCATCAGTACACAATGTATGATGTGTGCATTTAGTTTAGTTCTAGTGTGACATGGCATATGAATCTCTCTCTAGTCTGACCCTAATCTTTTGACGCTTGTCTGACCTAGGTTTGAGGCCCAGCTCCCTCCAGGTCACCGGCAGGTCCACAGCTACAGGAACTGGAATCCACCGTTGCTTGGCAACCTGCCAGATGATTTCCTGCGGATCCTGCCACAGCAACTGGATAGTATACAGGTAGACAGTGGATGTGAAGAAAACCACACACACACAAATACATTAGCAGTATGACTTTATCATTAACAGCAGGGCGACATCCTGCTTACAGAAATCAATAGCAACTAAATTCAAACTCTCTTTTCTATCTCTCCTCCTCTAGGGCTCACAGAGCAGTCTGTCCCAGCCTTCTTCCTCCTCCTCTCTGCCCTCCATTGCCCAGCAGACAACCCAGGGAGGTGTCTCCAAGCCAGCGACTGGTGGAGCCCTAGGGGGACCTGGAGGGCCAGGCGGTCCCGGGGGCATGGCAGGGGCAGGAACGGAGCAGGAGCGTAAACTGAAACAGTACCTAGATGATGAACGTATCGCTCTGTTCCTCCAGAACGAGGAGTTCATGAGGGAGCTGCAGCGCAACCGCGAGTTCCTCGTCGCCCTGGAGAGAGGTGTGTGTCATGCACAGATACGCATACATGGCCACCTGCATGATCTACTTCATCACACTGAATACATGTTCAGGACATAGTAGGCTAGTGCAGTAGGCTAGTGCAGTAGTCAAGTTTATGCTTTCTACGGAGCGAGTCAGCTACTGTTGAAAATGCTCTTCTCTCTTTGCAAAGTCCCTCATGATGCTTCATCCTACAAAAGTTGAAATTTGGGAACCATGTCCCACTTTCATAAATGTTTCTTAATAATAGATTAGATGCTGCTATGTGTCCCAATATTGCGTTATAACATCCAGCTCTCTCTGTTTTAGATCGCTTGAAGTTCGAATCAAAGAAATCCAAGTCCAATCATTCATCCGCTTACATGGAGAATTCCACATCAGGTAGATGTCATTCATAAGCTTCACCAGTAAAGGTGTGTGTGGGTGTGCGTGTGTTTGCATATACAGTTGAAGTCGGAAGTTTACATACACTTAGGTTGGAGTCATTAAAACTAGTTTTTCAACAACTCGACAAATGTCTTGTTAACAAACTATAGTTTTAGCAAGTTGGTTATGACATCTACTTTGTGCATGACACAAGTAATTTTTCCAACAATTGTTTACAGACAGATTATTTTACTTATAATTCACTGTATCACAATTTCAGTGGGTCAGAAGTTTACATACACTAAGTTGACTGTGCCTATAAACAGCTTGGAAAATTCCAGAAAATTATGTCATGGCTTTAGAAGCTTCTGATAGGCTAATTGACATCATTTTAGTCGATTGGAGGTGTACCTGTGGATGTACCTGTGGACCTTCAAACTCAGAGCCTCTTTGCTTGACATCATGGGAAAATCAGAAGAAATCAGCCAAGACCTCAGAAAATAAATGGTAGACCTCCACAAGTCTGGTTCATCCTTGGGAGCAATTTCCAAACACCTTAAGGTACCATGTTCATCTGTGCAAACAATAGTATGCAAGTATAAACACCATGGGACCACGCAGCTGTCATACCGCTCAGAAAGGAGACGCGTTCTGTCTCCTAGAGATGAACGTACTTTGGTGCGAAAAGTGAAAATCAATCCCAGAACAACAGCAAAGGACCTTGTGAAGATGCTGGAGGAAACCGGTACAAAATTATCTATATCCACAGTAAAACGAGTCCTATATCGACATAACCTGAAAGGCTGCTCAGCAAGGAAGAAGCCACTGCTCCAAAACCGCCATTAAAAAAGCCAGACTACGGTTTGCAACTGCACATTTCCGCTGTGAAATGTGTTTTCTGTGAACCGTGGAGGCTTATGAAATTATGGTAATGGCAAAAATATGTTAGGTGCTACCCTCAAACAATCAAATGTGGTGCTTTCGCCGTAAAGCCTTTTTGAAATCTGACAACGCTGTGATATTGCCAAGAAGCAGAGCTTTTGATGACTATGAAACACTTGTATATTGATGCATGTTTAATAATTCAACTTTTGGATTTTGAATTTGGCGCCTTGCATTTCACCTGGTAGTGTCGGGAGTGGGGCGCTAGCGCCCCAGCGCACCTTGCTGCTCCTTAAGAAGTTAACNAGGTAATTGATTTGTTTTCGCTGTGAAATGTGTTTTCTGTGAACCGTGGAGGCTTATGAAATTATGGTAATGGCAAAAATATGTTAGGTGCTACCCTCAAACAATCAAATGTGGTGCTTTCGCCGTAAAGCCTTTTTGAAATCTGACAACGCTGTGATATTGCCAAGAAGCAGAGCTTTTGATGACTATGAAACACTTGTATATTGATGCATGTTTAATAATTCAACTTTTGGATTTTGAATTTGGCGCCTTGCATTTCACCTGGTAGTGTCGGGAGTGGGGCGCTAGCGCCCCAGCGCACCTTGCTGCTCCTTAAGAAGTTAACACAGTGTCCAAAGAAGGGCCAGATGTATACAGAATGGTGTCCTCTGCGTAGAGGTGGATCAGAGAATCTCCAGCAGCAAGAGCGGCATCATTGATATATACAGAGAAAAGAGTCGGCCCGAGAATTGAACCCTGTGGCAACCCCATAGAGACTGCCAAAGGTCCGGAAAAAAGGCCCTCCAATTTGACACACTGAACTCTATCTGAGAAATAGTTGGTGAACCAGGCGAGGCAGTCATTTGAGAAACCAAGGCTATTGAGTCTGCCGATAAGAATGCGGTGATTGACAGAGTCGAAAGCATTGGCCAGGTCGATGAAGACGGCTGCACAGTATTGTATTTTATTGATGGCGGTTATGATACCATTTACAACCTTGAGCGTGGCTGACCAGCTCGGAAACCAGATTGCATAGCGGAGAAGGTACGGTGGGATTCGAAATGGTCGGTGATCTGTTTGTTAACTTGGCTTTCGAAGACTTTAGAAAGGCAGGATAGAATAGATATAGGTCTGTAACAGTTTGGGTCTAGAGTGTCACCCCCTTTGAATAGGGGGATACCCGCTCGCAGCTTTCTTTAGGGATCTCAGACGATACGAAAGAGAGGTTGAACAGGCTAGTAATAGGGGTTGCAACAATTGCGGCAGATAATTTTAGAAAGAGAGGGTCCAGATTGTCTAGGCTGGCTGATTTGTAGGGGTCCAGATTTTGCAGCTCTTTCAGATCAGCTATCTGGATTTGGGTGAAGGAGGAATGGGGAGACTTGGGCAAGTTGCTGTGGGGGTTGCAGAGCTGTTGACCGGAGTAGGGGTAGCCAGGTGGAAAGCATAGCCAGCCGTAGAAAAATGATTATTGAAATTCTCGATTATCGTAGATTTATCAGTGGTGACCGTGTTTCCTAGCCTTAGTCCAGTGGGCAGCTGGGAGGAGGTGCTCTTATTCTCCATGGACTTTACGGTGGGAGGAGGTGCTCTTATTCTCCATGGACTTTACGGTGTCCCAGAACTTTTTGGAGTTTGTGCTACAGGATGCAAATTTCTGTTTGAAAAAGCTAGCCTTTGCTTTCCTAACTGCCTGTGTATATTGGTTCCTAACTTCCCTGAAAAGTTGCATATCGCAGGGGCTATTTGATGCTAATGCAGTACGCCACAGGATGTTTTTGTGCTGGTCAAGGGCAGTCAGGTCTGGTTACTACAGAGTTTGTGTCCAAACTTTTGACAGGTACTGTACATATACATTTATATCATTTATCTTTGTTCTATAGTAATATGTATATATATATATATATGTGTATATATATATATACATAAGTCTTAAACTGTCCAGAGAAAATGTTACGACAACTAAAGTCACCAATTAAGACTTTACAAAAATGGTTGAAGTAGATTGCTTGTTCACTACTCAGGTTCATTATTATATGTGAATGTGTGTTACTGCATTAGTGTTTTCTTGTGTGATTGTGTGTGTGCATAATATGCTTATGTTTGTCTTTTACATCTAATTTCTTTGTTTCCAGGAGAGCACTGTGCTTCGAGGTCGATGGAGGCTTGTACTGCTGTGTCAGATGACGCCATGTTCAGAGACAAACTCAAACACATGGGCAAATGTAAGGCAACCTCTACCAGCAGGCCACTCAATACACATTATTACCATCCCCTGTCTCTCTCTGGCAATGGCCAGTTAACAAACTCAATCACTAGAACAGCATACTTATGCAAATCCTTTGTTCCGGTAATTTATTTTGTGACGATACGGTTGTCTTCTCCCACCTAGCAACAAGAAAGAAGCTGTTTGAAATCGCCAGATCATTCTCTGACAAGACAAAGAGAAGAAAGTTAAAAAGAAGAACGCTCCTGAAGCACCAGTCGTATCCTTCATTGCCAGTCGATTCTAATTTCCAATCAGAAACATTGGATGGGTTCCATTTTTGCAGTGATGGCTTTTTAGAGAACTCAATGTTCAAGTACCACATACTGTATAATACAGATGCGTATGTATCAATGTCCGGGCCTTTAGGTGTTTCCCTTGACCATATCCCCTCTAAGACTGGGCACAGCCAACTCCACAGCCAACCTCCTGGAGGATGTGGAGGGAAGCCCAGAAGATGGCCAGCCCAGAAGATCAGACACTCAGGAAGACGATGTGCCACACAAGGAACCTTTGTCATGGTGAAAACCTGTCTCCTTCCCTGTTGGAAATTGTATCACTTTACTCTGTGTAACTACTATAACCGCTCTAATCAAACATTATTGTTGACTTACATTCTTTGTTTATAGATAGGCCTTTTGGCTGTAATCTGACAAACATGTCACCTCCATTTCAGATTCTCCAAGGCTGCACCACATCAGGGTTTCCATGGTGACAGCAGAATGACCCATGGCTGGTGGCCACGCAATACTTTGGCCCCTCCCTCCCCTAACACAGACCAGCCAATCCCAGGCCCCGAAGTGACCTGGGACCACCTCGCCCAGGAGGAGAGGAAGCAGACTGCTACCACCTATCCTTAACTCTGACTGTTCATAACCGCATTGGATTACCATTATAACCTCTGTATCATTAATATATGATTTCATATGTAAAGGGCAGATGCATTAGTCTTTTGACAGTTCTTTTTTTGTTGTTGTATCAGCTCCCTTTAATCCCCATTGCAGAATGCATGGCAGCCTTGTTGGTGATGATATTAACATATGGACTCTTCTAGTGTTACCAGTCTAATCTCTTTGATATGGCTGGGGTAGGTCACTCTAGAGCCAAAGTGTGCACAAGCACCTCTGAAATGTCCCATAATAAACCATGTTCACTCCCAATACCCATGTGTTGCTATGCCCATTTGGTCACAGTTTTAAACAGACAGTAACCAGTGATGATGTGGCAAGTTTTTAAACAACACCTCAACTAGAATCACAGCTCAATCCAAGTTCAATCCCATGTTTCCTGAAAGTTCAGGACACAGAAACAACTTGTAAACAGAGAACCTAACATTACAGTTGACTCTCCCTTGTAAATCTGGATTTGCCTCGGAGCAATTTGACAGGAGATGATATCATCAGAGACCTGTGTGTGTCAGTCAAGGGGTTGTTATTCAAGTTGCCCTGCTCAAATGTCAACAAACCCTTCTGCTGCACCCCCCTATATCAAAGAGGCATTCAAACCTGCCAAAAGGGTCACTTGTTCCAAGCGGGTCATATTTCATCCCATATTGTTATGTCAATGTGTAACTAAATGCCAAGTGTAACCTTTAATCCCCTTTCAGGAACTCTGACAAACTTCTTAAGATTTCATGCGAACTGAAATATCCCTCAAGCTAACTGACTGCCATATCTCACTATTATCATGTCTTTTTCAATACAGCATTTATATACTAACCCTATCTCATTGAGATTAAGGAGGGGTGCATATTGCTGAATTCATGTTATTAATGAGTACACAATAATATAACTAGTAGAAATATTTGATAAACAACGATGCCAGTGATCTGTGCACATTATTGATGAACATGTGTTTTGTTATGTGGTGTAATGGGAAATGAACCGTTTGTAATGGGAAGTGTTGGGTATGGAGAGAGCAGAGCAGAACATGATAAGGATGATGCCTCTGTGAGGTGAGGACTGGCATTGATCTTGATTAGATGTGAGGTGAGGACTGGCATTGATCTTGATTAGATGCTTTTGGGTGTATCGGTAGAAAAGAGGAGAAGGCTGATGATGACCCAGCGCTGTGATATGAGTTTCAACAGACAGTCGAGCTAGATTTAAAGTCAACTCTTTGAGCCACTATCTGATTCGCAAGGTTTCACATTGATCCATCACTTTCCCAACTATTGGAAATTATTACCGTCTTATTCTGAAGACTTCTCCCCGAAGGGTGCTCTTTGCTCACGATCGTTAAAAAGGAAGGGACAGACTGGTGTAGGAAATATGGTGGCAACTCTCTCTACCATGCTTCTAAAAATTCTATGTTTTAAAATTGATTCATAAAAGTGAACAAGCCAAGTGCACACTTTGGGGAGAAGGGTGGGGAATTGGAAAACCAATTCATCCACTCTACCTTCTTAAATGGATTTACATGTAAATGTTTGATTTGCTACCTCTCAATCTAGATGGCCCCATGATTGAAACGTATGTTTTTACTATTGAAATTTAAGATGGTTCAAATCAAATCACCCATTTACAGTTTTTCCTTGATTTAGGAATGAGACACGTTTTAACACCTTCTCTGACAGGATGTTGACAGAAGACCTCATTGGTGATAGGTCATGTGTTGTACATAAGGAGAAAGGTATGTTTGTTGTACATACGGAGAAAGTTTTGAATGTACAATTATTGATTGTGTGAAGGGAGGCTGAATCGACCCTTTCAGTGTTCTTTTTGAAGTCTTCATGTTATGGATTGGGTTTGGAATTTTGCCCCTTTGACAATTTCTGTCTGTTGTCATTTTCTTGTTTGTTAGTTTTGCTCTCAGCATTTTTCTCATATAGGTCTTCACAAACTCTCTGAACATGTTTGCCAATAAAATGTGTTTATTGCCCTTGCCATAATGAAAAAGATTTGCCATGTCACCCACTCATTTATATTGTTATTGAGCGACAGATAGGGGGCGCCATTATCCAGCTTACTCAAACTGCCATCAGACTGTCCATTTACCTTCATTGGTACTGTCATGCTATTCACATCAGTGGAGGATGCTGAGGGGAGGACAGCTCATAATAATGTCTGGAATGAAGCGATTGGAATGGCATCAAACACATAGAAACCATGTGTTGGATACCATTAAACTGATTCCGCTCCAGCCATTACCACAAGCCCGTCTTCCCCAATGAAGGTGCCACCAACCTCCTGTGATTCACATTCATATCCAAATAGGTATTTCAAATGGGTTTTTGTAGTATATATATACTACCATTCAAAAGTTTGGAGTGACTTATAAATGTCCTTGTTTTTTAAAGAAAAGCACATTTTTGGTCCATTTAAAATAACATCAAATTGATCAGAAATACAGTGTAGACATTGTTAATGTTGTAATTTTGTAAATGACTATTGTAGCTGGAAACGGCTGATTTTTTAAAAATGGAATATCTACATAGGTGTACAGAGGTCCATTATCAGCAACCGTTACTCCTGTGTTCCAATGGCACGTTGTGTTAGCTTATCATTTTAAAAGGCTAATTGATCATTAGAAAACCCTTTTTCCAATTATGTTAGCACAGCTGAAAACTGTTGTGCTGATTAAAGAAGCAATAAAACTGGCCTTCTTTAGACTAGTTGAGTATCTGGAGCATCAGCATTTGTGGGTTCGATTACAGGCTCAAAATGGCCAGCAACAAAGAACTTTCTTCTGAAACTCGCCAGTCTACTCTTGTTCTGAGAAATGAAGGCTATTCCATGCGAGAAATTGCCAAGAAGCTGAATATCTCGTACAACGCTGTGTACTACTCCCTTCACAGAACAGCGCTCTAAACTGGCTCTAACCAGAATAGAAAGAGTGGGAGGCCCCGGTGCACAACTGAGCAAGAGGACAAGTACATTAGTGTCTAGTTTGGGAACAGATGCCTTATTTTCAGTCCTCAACTGGCAGCTTCATTAAATAGTACCCGCAAAACACCAGTCTCAACGTCAACAGTGAAGAGGCGACTCCGGGATGCTGGCCTTCTAGGCAGAGTTTCTCTGTCCAGTGTCTGTGTTCTTTTGCCCATCTTAATCTTTTATTTTTATTGGCCAGTCTGAGATATGGCTTTTTATTTGCAACTGCCTAGAAGGCCAGCATCCCAGAGTCGCCTCTTCACTGTTGACGTTGAGACTGATGTTTTGCGGGTACTATTTAATGAAGCTGCCAGTTGAGGACTGAAAATAAGGCGTCTGTTCCCAAACTAGACACTAATGTACTTGTCCTCTTGCTCAGTTGTGCACCGGGGCCTCCCACTCTTTCTATTCTGGTTAGAGCCAGATTGCGCTGTTCTGTGAAGAGAGTAGTACACAGCGTTGTACGAGATTTTCAGTTTCTTAGCAATTTCTCGCATGGAATAGCCTTCATTTCTCAGAACAAGAATAGACTGATGAGTTTCAGAAGTTCTTTGTTTCTGTGTTTCTGGCTATTTTGAGCCTGTAATCGAACCCACAAATGCTGATGCTCCAGATACTCAACTTGTCTAAAGAAGGCCAGTTGTATTGTTCTTTAATCAGCACAACAGTTTTCAGCTGTGCTAAAAATGAGCTTTTCTTTCAAAAACAAGAACATTTATAAGTGACCCCAAACTTTTATAGCCCATGATACTGGAGTGCTTTCATTTATTTCTATAGAAGATTCTAACTCATATCTGCAGTAGCTGAGAAAGCATCATTGATAAGACGCAGGTTCCGTTTGTTTACAAAAGCCTGTGAGAGTTCACCCACTGACCAGTCAGCAGGTTTATGTCTATCTATTACAACATTACATGATATCAGTAAGTCACCAAGTGCTTGCACTCAATTTGTCTATTGCTTAGTTTTGTTCTTTTCAGAAAAGAGAGAAGTGAAAATGTTTTTTGTATCTTCAGTTCCAGGCTTTTGACTGACATCTGAACATGAGTGCAGTTTTGTTATTGCACTGTTGAGGGCAACACTCGTCTGCATGGTTTTGTGACGTTATTTCAAAATTGCTTCATGTTTGATGACTGCTCATAGAAACTTGTAGATACGTTATCCTCTCAGGGAAGCTCCCCTCTTCTTTCTACTGTTCTTCCATTTCCAATTTGTGCGACTTGGTATAAGCACAGTTAAGAATATGAAAAGGTACATTTAGGCTGGTAGTTTATTTCTTTATAAGTTTCAAATATCATGTTGGTGGCCAGACATGATTTCAAATACATATTGGACCGGTCTGTGCGATAGACCAAAAGCTGCAAATAGGCCTAGTTGTTGTACGGAAAAAAGCATACTCAAAGTAATTTCAAACTTTAACGTTTTAACCTTTTCTGACCAATTGACATGCAGCACCACAAATGCTTTGTCAATGTTTTTTGTTGTTGTTGAGATGTTTCTAAGTACAGATTATTCTATTGTACTGTATGTGTGCCAGACAGGGTGATATGCTTCATTATGAATGTACATGAATAGAGATGAGGCCAGTAATAGCAGACAACATGCTTGTTTACAATGCACTCATGAGCCTGCAATCTTCTATGGCTCATAACCCTATCGTAAGAATGTATGCCATCGTTACTTGGAAGAACTACCACCACAGGCCTGATGCTTTTTAGTTTTGTATGGAACTTGGTGAGATCTGTGTGGCCTGTCCATAAACAACCCCTATAGCCTCTAACCTCCAGGCATTTTTGTAGATCTGTTTCTGGACAGGACTGTAGCTAATCCTATCAGTCAATGTAGGTCAAACATACTAAAAGTGTTAGTCATTATCAAAACTGATATACATCTCAAGAACTTCAGAAATTGTATGATTCAACATGTTTGTTTATGTCATATTTTGGAAGGCCAAGGTCAGAAGCCAGTTTCTACCCACAAAATGTGTTTAAGGTTCTTTAAGTGATTGTTGTACTCAAGATTGATTTCTGGATCAGATTTTTCTTTAAGAAAGTTTCTTATAGCTATTGAAATAATCAAATTGTGTTGTACCCTGTCTGATGTGATTGTGTTACATTTGTAAAGATTTATTAACCGATTCTGCTGATTTAAAGTTGTTTATCGATCCCTTAGACAAGATTGTCACAACTGACCAGTGAAAATGACTTATCGCTCAACATCAGGCTCCTGATGAGGCCTATCTCTTTGAAGAGAGAGAAAGACCTAGGACGTTCGTGAGTGAGATTTGAAGTGAAATGTTTCTAGCTAAGACAAAACATTTTGGGAATAGATACTAAATCAAATTTTATTTGTCACATGCGCAGAATACAACAGGTGTAGACCTTCCTGAGAAATGCTTACTTACAAGCCCTTAACCAACAATCCAGTTTTAATAAAATTAGAGTTAAGAAAATATTTACTAAATAAAATGAATGACAAAGAAAAAAACATGTCTTTTTTTGTTGCAAATGTATTAAAAATAAAAACAAAAATAAAAAACTGATCTCACATTTATATAGGTATTCAGACCCTTTACTCAGTACTTTGTTGAAGCACCTTTGGCAGCGATTACACCCTTGAGTCTTCTTTGGTATGACGCTCCTCTTAAGCTCTGTCAGATTGGATGCGGAGCGTTGCTGCACAGCTGTTTTCAGGTCTCTCCAGAGATTTTCGATCGGGTTCAAGTCAGGGCTCTGGCTGTGCCACTCAAGGACTTTCAGAGACTTGTCCCAAAGCCACTCCTTTTATTTTTATTTAACTAGTTAAGACCAAGTTCTTATTTTTTAGGTAGGGGTAAAGTGACTATGCATAGATAATAAATAATGCAAATACTCCAGGTTGCCATTTGATCAATTGTTTGGAAATCTAACGGCTTGGGGGTAGAAGGTGTTAAGGACCCTTTTGGACCTAGACTTCGGTACCGCTTGCTGTGTGGTAGCAGAGACGACAGTCTATGACTTGGGTGGCTGGAGTCTGTCAATTCTTTGGGCCTTCCTCTGACACGCCTAGTATAGAAGTCCTGGATGGCAGGAAGCTTGGCCCCAGTGATGTACTGGGCCGTACACACTACCCTCTGTAGCGCCTTACAGTCGAATGCCGAGTAGTTGCCATACCAGGCGGTGATACAACCGGTCAGGATGCTCTCAATGGTGCAGTTGTATAACTTTTTGAGGATCTGGGGACCCATACCAAATCTTTTCAGTCTCCTGAGGGGGAATAGAGTTGTCGTGCCCTCTTCACGACTGTCTTGGTGTGTTTGTACCATAATAGTTTGTTGGTGATGTGGACGCCAAGTAACGTGAAGCTCTCAACCCGCTCCACTACAGCCCCATCGATGTAAATGGGACCGTGTTTAGCCTTCCTTTTCCTGTAGTCCACGATCATACTACAGTGCACCGTTTGCACAATCCTTTCTTGTTATATTCAGAAAGGAATATAGATTCAGTATAAACAATCTTTGGTATAGTCACATTTTTGTTTTATGAATGGTAAAGGTCACATCATGTGACCATTGACACAAATGTGTGTCATGCCATGATGAGGGTGCTCTAGCAAACAAACAGCAGAGACCTGAGGACACCATCCAACCTGGAACTGAGTGAGTAGTGTTTGGTCTGATGCTATTTTGAAAGCCAAGAAGAAAAGGAAAATTAAAAATGAAGTATGTCTTGTTTTGCACACTTTGTACAAAATAATCAAATGCAGTACTAAGGATATTTCTAAACGTAGCTCTTTATTAGCTAGTTACTACAGGCATGTTCACGTATCATCAACCATGACCAACCGACCATTTTTCAAACTTCCCGGGCTTTCTTAACCAATCATAGCACAGTATGATACAGCGGTAAGATGCATCCAATTACAATTCAGTTTACACATATGAATATTACATCCCCCTTCTTTTAAAACAAAAGAAAAATGTTTTACATATTCTAGGCGTTTCCTTTGAATACATGCTCTGCAGTTTGAACTTCAGGTAAGTAACCATTTATATTGCATACTACACCAACTGAGTCAACAGACTCTGAAACAATGATCCAACATACTGTTACTTTTCGAACAAGGGATTCTCAGTAACTCAGCTTTCACTGTAGAAATGACATCGTAACATTTCAAACAAATACAATACCAAAGCATTTCAAGTGAACTTTCAATAACACGTTTACAGTCTGGAACTCTTTTAGGGCAGCGATCCGCCTACACCCTTTGACATTTCACAAGTCTAGGACAGCTCTGGGCTTGACCTCTCTTCCTGACCTTGTGCGATATGATGCTGAGCATGCTTCTGTGTCAGTCAACAGTTCTTGTGGTGTTGCAGGTAAGTATGGTGTATGTTGTTCTGTGTGTGTGTTTAGTCCATCTAGTTCTCTTTCAGGGGAANATTTAGCAATCTGCACAGATTTTTCAGCAAGGCCATTACTTTGAGGGTAATGTGGGCTTGTGGTGACATGTGTGAACTCCCATGCTTTTGTGAAGGATTCAAACTCATTTGATTTGTAACAGGGCCCATTGTCAGATATTAAAGTCTCTACAATGCCATGCCTGGCAAAGGCTGCTTTCAGCTTGTGTATCACAGCTGCAGATGTGGTGCTGTGAAGCTTGTCGAGTTCGAAGTATCTGCTGTAGTAGTCCACTGTTACAATGTAGTCCTTGTTGTTCCAGGTGAACAGATCGGTTGCCACGACCTGCCAGGGTCGGTCTGGGATACAGTGAGGTAACATTGGCTCTTTGGTGTTTGAGGGGCGTCGTTCAAGACAGATGGCGCATTTACCAACAATGTCCTCTATTTGTTTGCACATTCCGGGCCAAAACAAAATGTCCCGTGCTCTCTGTTTGCACTTTTCCATGCCCATGTGTCCAGCATGGATCTTTGTCAAAATCTCTTCTCTGAGACTGGTAGGAATAATAATTTTCTCTCCTTTGAAAATTATTCCGTTGATCTGTGATAGTTCATCACGATGGTTCCAGAATTCTGAGACGCTCTGAGGGCACTTTCTCCTCTCCTCAGGCCATCCATCCTGTATGACTTTCCTCAGCTGTGTGAGTTGTGAGTCCTTTTCTGTTTCTGCTTGGATCTCCTTCAGTTTTGTGTCACTAACTGGTAAGTTGCTGTACACAGTGTGCACTTGCATGTCCATGCCTTCACTGAGACTGCTGTCCTTGTAAGTAAGAAACTTTCTGGAGAGTGTGTCTGCAAGAGGGATGTCTTTGCCTGGACAGTGAGTGATTGTGAAGTCGTATTTTTGTAGTTGAAGGATCATTCTCTGTAGCCTTGGCGGGGCTGCGGCTAGTGGTTTCCTCATGATTGACTCAAGGGGCTTGTGGTCGGATTCCACAATGACTTGTCGTCCATATACGTACTGATGGAAACGTTTACATCCGAACAGAATGGCATAGAGCTCCTTTTCAATTTGAGCGTAGTTGATCTCAGTCTGTGAGAGATTTGGAAGCGTAGCCGATGGGCTTTCCTTCTTGCAGTAGCACTGCACCTAGTCCATATTTCGACGCATCCACTTGGAGTCTGAGCTCTTTGTTGGGGTCGTAGTAGGCAAGGATTGGTCCTGGTTCTCTCGTGATCAAGTCTTTCACACTCTGGAAAGCAATGTCGTGTTGCTTGTCCCAGAGAAACTCACTGGACTGCTTTAGCAGTTGACGCAGGGGTGCATTAGCATTGGAGAGGCTGGGT
>QNTS01005720.1:0-21907 GCA_003317085.1 Hucho hucho
TAGTGTAGTGTAGTGTAGTGTAGTGTAGTGTAGTGTAGTGTAGTGTAGTGTAATGTAGTGTAGTGTAGTGTAGTGTAGTGATGTAGTGTAGTGTAGTACAGTGTAGTGTAATGTAGTGTGTTGGTGCAGTGTAGTGTAGTGTGTTGGTGCAGTGTAGTGTAGTGTAGTGCAGTGTAGCGGTGTAGTGTAGTGCTGCAGTGTAGTGTTATGTAGTGTAATGTAGTGTAATGTAGTGGTGCAGGGTAGTGTAGTACAGTGTAGTGTAATGTAGTGTGTTGGTGCAGTGTAGTGTAGTGTAGTGGTGCAGTGTAGTGTAGTGTAGTGTAGTGTGGTGTAGTGTAGTGTAGTGTAATGTAGTATAATGTACAGTCGTGGCCAAAAGCTTTGAGAATGACACAAATATTAATTTTCACAAAGTCTGCTGCCTCAGTTTGTATGATGGCAATTTACATATACTCCAGAATGTCATGAAGGGTGATCAGATGAATTGCAATTAATTGCAAAGTCCCTCTTTGCCATGCAAATGAACTGAATCCCAAAAACACATTTCCACTGCATTTCAGCCCTGCAACAAAAGGACCAGCTGACATCATGTCAGTGATTCTCTCGTTAACACAGGTGTGAGTGTTGACGAGGACAAGGCTGGAGATCACTCTGTCATGCTGATTGAGTTCGAATAACAGACTGGAAGCTTCAAAAGGAGGGTGGTGCTTGGAATCATTGTTCTTCCTCTGTCAAACATGGTTACCTTTAACTTTAAGGAAACACGTGCCGTCATCATTGCTTTGCACAAAATGGGTTTCACAGGCAAGGATATTGCTGCCAGTAAGATTGCACCTCAATCCACCATTTATCGGATCATCAAGAACTTCAAGGAGAGCGGTTCAATTGTTGTGAAGAAGGCTTCAGGGCACCCAAAAAAGTCCAGGACCGTCTCCTAAAGTTGATTCAGCTGCGGGATCAGGGCACCACCAGTACAGAGCTTGCTCAGGAATGGCGGCAGGCAGAAGTGAGTGCATCTGCATGCACAGTAAGGCGAACACTTTTGGAGGATGGCCTGGTGTCAAGAAGGGCAGCAAAGAAGCCACTTCTCTCCAGGAAAAACATCAGGGACAGACTGATATTCTGCAAATGGTACAGGGATTGGACTGCTGAGGACTGGGGTAAAGTCATTTTCTCTGATGAATCCCCTTTCCGATTGTTTGGGGCATCCGGGAAAAAAGATTGTCCGGAGAAGACAAGGTGAGCACTACCATCAGTCCTGTGTCATGCCAACAGTAAAGCATCTTGAGACCATTCATGTGTGGGGTTGCTTCTCAGCCAAGGGAGTGGGCTCACTCACAATTTTGCCTAAGAACATAGCCATGAATAAAGAATGGTACCAGTTTGGTGATGAACAATGCCTTTTCCAGCATGATGGAGCACCTTGCCATAAGGCAAAAGTAATAACTAAGTGGCTCGGGGAACAAAACATCGATATTTTGGGTCCATGGCCAGGAAACTCCCCAGACCTTAATCCCATTGAGAACTTGTGGTCAATCCTCAAGAGGTGGGTGGACAAACAAAAACCCACAAATTCTGACAAACTCCAAGCATTGATTATGCAAGAATGGGCTGACATCAGTCAGGATGTGGCCCAGAAGATAATTGACAGCATGCCAGGGCAGATTGCAGAGGTCTTGAAAAAGAAGGGTCAACACTGCAAATGTTGACTCTTTATGTAATCAACTTTATGTAATTGTCAATAAAAGCCTTTGACACTTATGAAATGTTTGTAATTATACTTCAGTATTCCATAGTAACATCTGACAAAAATATCTAAAGACACTGAAGCAGCAAACTTTGTGGAAATTAATATTTGTGTCATTCTAAAAACTTTTGGACACAACTGTAGTGTAGTGTAGTGTAGTGTAGTGTAGTGTAGTGTAGTGTAGTGTAGTGTAGTGTAGTGTAGTGTAGTGTAGTGGTGCAGTGTAGTGTAGTGTGGTGTAGTGGTGTAGTGTAATGTAGTGGTGCTGTGCAGTGCAGTGTAGTGTAGTGGTGTAGTGTAGTGCAATGTAATGTAGTGTATTGGTGCAGTGCCGTGTAGTGTAGTGTAATGTAGTGTCTTGTAGTGGTGTAGTGTACTGGTGAAGTGTAGTGTAGTGTAGTGTAGTAGTGTAATGTAGAGTAGTGTAATGTACTGTCGTGTAGTGTAGTGTAGTGTAGTGTAATGTAGTGTAGTGTAGTGTAATGTAGTGTAATGTAGTGTAGTGTAATGTAGTGTAGTGTAATGTAGTGTAAGGTAGTGTAGTGTAATGTACTGTCGTGTAATGTAGTGTAGTGTAGTGTAGTGTAATGTAGTGTAATGTACTGTTGTGTAATGTAGTGTAGTGTAGTGTAGTGTAATGTAGTGTAGTGTAATGTAGTGTAATGTAGTGTAATGTAGTGTAGGGGTGCCGTATAGTGTAGTGTAATGTAGTGTTGTGTAATGTAGTGTAGTGTAATGTAGTGTAGTGTAGTGTAGTGTAGTAGTGTAGTCTAGTGTAGTGTAGTGTAGTGTAGTGTAGTGTAGTGTAGTGTAGTGTAGTGTAATGTAATGTAATGTAGTGTAGTGTAGTGAAATGTAGTGGTGCAGTGTAGTGTAGTGTCTTCAATGCACCTGAGCCCAAGCAGGCACACGACAGGAAGAGGGAGTCGCCATCCTAACGTTAAGTGCTCACTTCCTGCTATTTTCTGACCATCTCTTGAAGCAGGAAGTCGTTGGAATGGAAAAAAGAGTGACCCCAAAACACCCAGGAGAGGACCAACGTGCGAAAGAGGCGAGCTGAAGCCATCCCCAAAGTGCGCCAGCCCCAACACAGATGCCAGCGAAAGAGGGGAGGGAAGAAGGGATGGAGGGAAGGAGGAAGAAGGAAGGGAGAGAGAGGAGGGGCAGATGGGAGTTCATGGTGTGCTCCTCCAGGGTCGCGTTTGGGGCGTTGGGCGGCACGAGAGGCAGGATGTTATGGTTTATTTAGTGCTGTAGTGTGGGCGGCGTGGACAAGGTGCATGGTGCCCTCCGCGCCAGTCTCAATGTGATTTATGGCCACGCTGGCAGACACCTCTGTCCACGGGGAAGTCTTTCAAAACGCCGGGAGTGTGTGTGTGTGTGTCTGAGTGTGTGTATGTGTGTCTGAGTGTATATATGTGCGTGTGTGTGTGTGCAGCACTGTGTATGCGTGCGTTCATGTGAGTGTGTTTTGAAGGATGCAGCTTTGTGGTCCGTGGGCTGCTGGTTTTTAACCTGTAGCTGAAGTGTACTTATGCATGGCCCAACTGAGAATGGATGAGGCAGGGCTCTGATTAATTAAAAACACAGCACCGAAAATGGCATCACATTAAGAGATAGAACATTAAAGACAGAGTGCAGAATATTCAGTTCAACTTCAGTTCGTTATGTGATCAGATGATTACAGTCACAAAAAAATGCATATGTCCACCAATCAACAAGTGTCATCAATGTAAAACATACTATTGGCTAGTTAGTGCAGGTATGTAGGTATGGCCATGTGTGTTGGTGTTTACATGATTAGTTACAATGGCGTTACCCGAGCCATGAGCCCACCAAGATTCTAGAATGTTTTCAGTGTGAAAGGTAACAGAGGGGTCAAGAGAGGTTATGGATGACAGGACACTCCAGTCCAGAGGCCTGCTGGGAGATAGCCCAAACATCCAGACAGGGGGTCGAAGTTCACGGATAGAAGTAAACTAGAGGAGGGGGTGCAAATGGTTAGCGAGGTGCAGACTGACAGACCATACACTTAAAGAAAGTTTCACACGCCACATTGCTACAAATGATTTATTGGAGAAGCAACGTTTCGGCAGCTCTGAGGAAGGTGTTTGTGTGTGTGTGTGTGTACTATTCTAGTAGGTCGCCCATCATCAGATGAAAGTGAATGTGTGTTTTTAGTGTAAGAGGCACTATTAAGAACTCATTAACCGGTGTTATATTTGAAGTCTCCCGCCCATCGCTCTCTAATGTATTTTCCATAAAGTGTTTTTAGATTTAATTTGGCTTCCCTTTGATTTTACGACCCTCGCCTCTGTTATTGTAGGATATCTTAGCGGTTCCTTGTAATTTAGTTTTATTGCACGGCAAATCGAATACAATACACCCCCCAGGGAGCACTGACCTCCCTTCCAACAAATATAATTACCGACATCACAGAAGCGAAAACAGACCACCGCACGCTTATCTTTAGGCCTACTCGTTTTTTTCTACGTCTCACATGTTTGCACGTGCGGGGGCTTACCGGTACGGGCACATCACAGACACTGTGAAAAACAGCTAAATATAGTGGCTGAGGTCTGGAGGTGGATGGGGATGGAAAAGGTGGAAGCCCAGTGTCCAGATCCCCGCTGCGAGCCCAAAGCCAACCCTCAACACACTTCTAAAGAGCACGCTGGCGATTTCAGCATGTAAATCTTGGTTGGGAAAAAAAAGAATTGTGGGATGCATGCCAGCAAAGCCACTACACAACACTAAACAATACATTAATTGCACTATAATGGTGACTAACAGTGACCACAAACTGTTAGGACCTACATAAAGCTGTCCCAACAGCAGAGTCCCAACAGCAGTCCCAACACCTTACCACTGCTACAGTTGGCTATTAGCGGAGCCTTGTCTGACAGCGAAAAACAGTTAATTCTGCCTAATTTACTGCCTTTTAAAAAAACAGCTGATATGGCTGTCTTGATTAAATGTGGTTTCTACTGACAATTGAGATGTATAAACTATGGCATAAGGGGACGACAAGCAGATAAGAGGCAATCTGTAATTTCGATCAAGACGTTAATGATCGAGCGACAACGGACGTAGTCAATATAACTATTTGTTCAGCACTTTTGAAATGTACAGCGACAGAATTCAGAACATGGGCCGTTCTTACAGTGTACGCCCTGTACAACAAGTCAGAACCGTAGGATAAATAAAGGGGGCATATAAGCAGACAATGAAAGCTCTTACAATATTCGATGATTACATTTCTCTGAAACAGGTTATAGGTTACATGTGCACCACCAAGTTAGAACAGTAGGCGAAATTAAGAGGTGTGGCACATTGAATGCTGTTTTGTCTTTGTGTGTCAAAAAAGATACACATTATATAACACTATTTGACGTGTTAAATAAGCTTTGAATTGGACACGTCAAATAACACAATTCTATTATAGAATGTTGTGTGTGCTGAATTTGCACTTGCAAGCCAAGCGCCACCACTACTATCAGTAGCACTGTCAAAGCTGTACAAAAACAGTTAGTAAACAAGCACACACCGGCCACAAACGATGTGTTTACAATACCGCGTTGGTGAAAATAGAAGAAAATGATTAGAGTGAGGTACATGGGCTACTAACAGTTCACTACACAACATACACTTAGTATTACTTTCTTAGCTACAGGATACATATCTCTCTGGCATCCTACATCATTTATGAATCAGCATAAGACATTTTTGGACTCACGTTGTTGTGATGTGCTTGAACAGGAAAGTTGCGTGGCGGTCCTTCGTGGGCAAATTTTGTCATCAAAGAGAAAGATGCTGGATTTACAGTTCCGAGTTGAATGACCGTTCAAACGTTTTTTCCCAGTTTGAGCTGTTTATTCTCGACTTCCCAGTTGCAATGCTTGCAATTAGCCACTATCACCTCACCGATTCCTTACAAACCACTCATTGTTGAATTTACGATCTCCAAATTGTTGTGTAATGTTTATGTCCAATGGCCGATGAACACCGATACGTTTTATCTATATTTTCTCTTCATTATATCTCTTCATATGACAAGGATTAAAAAGGATTTGCCAGTAGATTGTTGACTTGATTCATGATGATGACTGCTAGCTAAGATCGTGAAAGTAAGATGTTGACATGATCAGTCCAATCAAAGCTACTGTACATATAATGTGATTTGACGTAATTTTATCTGTAGCCAATGACCTTGAGCCTTCTTGGAATGGCACTTGTAATATAACTCTATGGCGGGACCCAAAGGGCTGAAATGTTGGATGTCTACCCTTTCTAAGGACTTAAGCTTGGCGATTGCGTAAGGTCCCCATGAGTGACAGAACACTGAGCCAATCATGGCACAATGCTCCTATTTTCTGCTGGCCCGCCCCACCACCACAGAAAGCACTGAGCTAGGTTGAAACACCTGCATTTTGGAGCTGCAATACTCAAGAAAACTAAAAAGAGACCATGTCTGTATGTATATACAGCTCTGGAAAAAATTAAGAGACCTCTGCAAATGTATTAGTTTCTCTGGTTTTACTATTTATAGGTATGTGTTTGGGTAAAATTAACATTTTTGTTTTATTCTATAAACTGCTGACAACATTTCTCCCAAATTCCAAACAAAAATATTGTCATTTAGAGCATTTATTTGCAGAAAATGACAACTGGTCAAAATAAAAAAAAATATGCAGTGTTGTCAGACCTCGAATAATGCAAATAAAATAAGTTCATATTCTTTTTTAAACAACACAATACGAATGTTTTCAGAAATCAGAAATCAATATTTGGTGGAATAACCCTGATTTTCAATCACAGCTTTCATGCGTCTTGGCATGCTCTCCACCTGTCTTTCACATTGATGTTGGGTGACTTTATGCCACTCCTGGCGCAAAAATTCAAGCAGCTCGGCATTGTTTGATGGCTTGTGACCATCCATCTTCCTCTTGATCACATTCCAGAGGTTTTCAATGGGGTTCAGGTCTGGAGATTGGACTGCCCATGACAGGGTCTTGATCTGGTGGTCCTCCATCCACACCTTGATTGATCTGGCTGTGTGGCATGGAGCATTGTCCTGCTGGAAAAACTCATCCTCAGAGTTGGGGAACATTGTCAGAGCAGAAGGAAGCACATTTTCTTCCGGGACAGCCTTGTACGTGTCTTGATTCATGCGTCCTTCACAAAGACAAATCTGCCCAATTCCAGTCTTGCTGAAGCACCCCAGATCATCCCCGATCCTCCACCAGATTTCACAGTGGGTGCGAGACACTGTGGCTTGTAGGCCTCTCCAGGTCTCGCACCCACTGTGAAATTTGGTGGAGGATCGGTGATGATCTGGGGGTGCTTCCCTGATTGATGGGTCGCCACTGACGGAGGAGCTTTGACGCACCATGGAGCCACACACGGAGGCAGTGCCGAACTGGGAACTTAAAATGCCTTATTAATGGTGTGGTGTGGAAATGGTTGATAATGTCTTTGCAACCTGCAATAGGCCCATATAGGAAAGACATGGCATAGCCAAAATAGTTTTAGGTCCCACAGACATAAGATTTGTTTAGCCTACCCCAGGACTGCATGGTAAGCCACAAACGTGATCTTTTTTAGGAGTTGACGGGAGAGGTCAACACAAACAATGTTGGTCATTCCCGTGGGTGCTGTGTGTGTTTCAATGACACTTTCCCTTTCTCTTTCTCTTTCTCTTTCCCTTTCTCTTTCTCTTTCTCTTTCTCTTTCTATTTTTCTTTCTCTTTCTCTCTCTCTTTCTCAGAGGGGATAAAGGCAGAGACAGAGAGAGAAGTGATGAGAGAGAAGTGCTGAGGGGGCTCTTTGTCTTTGAGCACTATAAGCCTCTATCTATTTCATGGTGTCATTGTTTGTTTTAAGGACGTCGGCTGTGTTTAATGCAGTTCCAGGGCATTTCAGAGCGTGTCTCTGCCGAAGCACCTCCAAGGCGCGCAGTGGGCTTGGGTCCGTCAGCTCAGTCCATTGCTTGCCTTGCATAGATTCTCTTTGACTTATCTCTCTCTACTCTGATAGCAGTTGTTGTGTTCTCGTCTTTTCAGTTACTTTGTTGATATATTATTCTGTATTTCAAGGTTAGGCTAAAGAGACACTCTACTGTGTGCTTAAAAGCTTCCTGTAGTGGCACATTTTGAAAACCAAAATATAGATGTCAATTTGTAATTCTAACTGCGGTTGTAGCACGTACAACAGGCGAAGATGTAAAGTAGGCCTTTGTAAGACCAATTAAGATGTTTAGAAAATATCTGCAATTTTAATGAGGGTTTGACTGAAGCCATATCTGTTTCAGCTTCAGTGAGCTTTTTTTTAATTGCCTATTAATTCCAAGATATGTTTTCTGAACTGAATATCACATTATACAAATAACATGACACACTTCTCCAAATAGGAGATTGTGTTTATATTTCTATATATTTTTTGGGCTATATCATTCCCCACTACTTCTTAACTCTTATCAACAGGTATATGTCAAATTGTTTTTCACACACACACACACACACACACACACACACACACACACACACACACACACACACACACACACACACACTGTGTGTGTGTGTGTGTGTGTGTGTGTGTGTGTGTGTGTGTGTGTGTGTGTGTGTGTGAGAAAGAGAAAGGTACACACGCACAATTTTTTACACAAAATATGACTCACTCCTTTCAGAGCAGAGTTGGAGAGACATCTGATTGAATTTTTCTGCATTAAATGGATCTTGTTTACAGTATCCAGCGATTCAGCCTAACCCTGCCAGTCAGTCAGTCATCAGGAAGAAAAGGAGAGGGGCACAACCAGGAACCACAGTCTCACTGTCCTTGTACCATTTATTCATAACGTGGATGACCAACTTAACTAGTCATTGTGGGGAAGTAGATTCATCCTTTATATACAGAGGTATAGGTTGTGTTTACACAGAAAGACCAATTGTGATCTGTTTCCCAATTATTGGCAAAAGATCTGATTGGTCCAAATACCAATTGGCAAAAGATCAGAATTGGGCTGACTGTGTAAACACCACCTATAGAGTATCACAGTACGAGTCATAATAGCCATAAAACCTAGTGGTCAAACAAGGAAATGTTTCCAATCGTTTTTCCACCATTCATTTTTCCCATAGGGGACACTTAATATAAGGGCTGTGTTTCGTGTTGGCTTACCTTGGTGTGATGTTTTGAGAACCCTGTAATTGTCTCTAGGACAAGGTGACTTTTATCAATATATTTGCCTCTATTTACCCCCCAAAAATGAAATGCTAATTAGCAGCTAATGTGGCTATCATAAAGAACTACAAATGCCATGATGATCTGGACTAGACTGCCGAATTGAGGCCAAGGTAAGAATCTCTGGATGAACTATCTAATGTTAGCTAAATGTAGTAATGAATCAATCGGCTACATTTCTTTAAATGGACAATTCTGTGAACTGTCTTGTGCAAGTTTTTTTATGGAGACAATGCTTATTAACAAAGGTGTCAGCTAGAGTTGACGTGCAGGAGCTTGCAGGGATTTGTAGTCTTGCATGATGTCTACTTTGATGCTAATTAGCATTTTCGAATATGAGAGTAAATAGAGACTAATATATTGATAAAAGTCACCATGTCCGTGAAAGATTTACACGGTTATCAAAATGTCATGCCATGGTAAACCTATTTTAAGTGTTTTTTTAATTCCTTATGGGAAAATAAATGGTGGAAAAACGATTGGAACTATTTCCCTGTTTGACCGCTAGGTTTTATTGGTTTATGACACCTCCACTGTGGGGCTCTGTTGACATAGATAGTAACCTAATCATCCTAATTTCCAAGTACAGTTTTCCTCTTTAAGTAATGTCTCTTCCTCTCACTGACTTTCCTTCAGTATAACACATAACATCCAGATTAATGTTTTTCTATTTCCCTTACAGAGCCATCATCATCATCATCATTGTCACCTGCAGGGACCTGGTTCTCCAGTGAGCGTGTCTCTGATTACACTTGAATACATCAAGTCGTAAGGTTGTGCATCCTGTTGGGCCTGGTAAGAGTGTGAGACGCCTACTCATTCCCAGCGCTCGCTGCCGTCTCTCTCCTGCTCTCCTCTTCTCTTTTCTCCTCTCCAAGCGAGAACCTTTTTATCCAGGGACCCCGAGACCTCTCTGGAACAAAACAGCTTTTAGTTTTATACCTCTTTCTTTCTTTCTCTCTCTCTCTCTCTCTCTCTCTCTCTCTCTCTCTCTCTCTCTCTCTCTCTCTCTCTCTCTCTCTCTCTCTCTCTCTATCCTCTCTCTCTTTGCCTGTGTTTTCACAAATAGCACCTCTTTTCTCTCTCTCTCTGTCTCTCTCTGTCTCTCTCTCTCTCTTTTCTCTCTCTTTCTTTTCTCTCTCTCTCTTCTCCCCCCCCCTCTCTCTCTCTCTTGCTGCCTGTACTTTCACAAATAGCACCTCTCTTTTCTCTATCTCTCTCTCTCCCTCTCTATATCCCTCTCTCTCTCTCCCTCTCCCTCTCCCTCTCTCTCTCTCTCTCTCTCTTTCCCTCTCTATATCCCCTCCATCACTCTCTCCTCTGATTATTTTTCTGAGAACTGTGTCTTGTGAAAAGCGTGGAGCGTTCTGGTCAGATAATCTTGTCATTATCTGATTGAGAGGTTTTTGTTAGCATCATTGCTTAACAGGCTACTTCCACATGTACTTTTGTCTGTTTATGTTGATGGCCTCCTTATGCCTGTTTCTCAAAACCTGCATGCATTTCACAGAATAATGTCATCATAGCTAGTTACCTGGGAAATCACATTGCACTGGCTTTTAGTTTGTGTTATACAGATCTGAATGTAGTATCCTTGCTGGTTATAAGCCAGTTGGTATTGATGCACTGAGATTCTGGTGAATGTGTATGAATAGTCTACACGTTTTTTATGATTTATAATGGAATAAATTAAATTGTACTTATCATGAAATAATTCAATAATAACAATAGCCATACAGTTAAATAAAAAATGCTTTGGTATGTATAACAATGTGGTGTGAAATTGTGTCTGGTAGAATAATAGTATTATTAATAATAATAGTAATACATAATAATAATAATAATAATAATAATAATGATGATAATAATCATATTAATAATAAATAGTAATAGTAATTAATAATCCTTATTGTAATTAAATCAGCATCCAAAATGTTTTTTCTCTTGAGGCCCGTTGTTGGGCGAAATTAGTAAGGAGGGAAATAGGCCAGTGACCCATCTCAGAATTCCTGCCTGCCTGACTTGTGCGCGCGCCTATTACCAAGACCAGCCAGCCGATTATAGTTTAAAATGTACGTTAATAAAACCTCTGGGAGAAAAGCATGTTTTCATTCTCTCCCTTAATGCCTCCTCCCGTGTTGATCCACCAACTCAATCCCTAATAAATATGTCAATAAAGTCACCCATCAGCGCGTAATGCGCCGCTTATCAGCCGTGGCCATCAAGGTGGTGATGCGGCACACTCGACAGAAAGGGAAAAATTTGTTTGAAATAAATAGTGTTGATCCATCTGGAATGGACCGAGATAAGAGGTGCCAGTGTTAACGAACACGTTTCCGCTACACCTCATCCGAGTCTTCCTTTTCCAAACACAGTCTATTTAATGTCCCGGCCTGTTTTTCCATGGAGCGTACGCACCGAGGGCACCGTGGGGAGATGAAGCCAAATTAACTGGCCGAGTTGGGGAGCGGGGAACGGGACACCTGCTTTGGAAAAGAGACTCCAGACACTAAAGTTCGCTGACTTCATTACAATTTATTCACCCTCAAAAACACTTGCTTGCGACATGGAAAAGAGACTCGCCTTTCCTTTTTGGCACTTGACAGAAAGACATAGGAAAATCATAAGACTTCTCATTAAGCACGTCGGAATCCTGTTTATGTAACGGATAGTTCGTTTTATTATAGCAGGCATAATGGACTGAAAAAAAATGGACTGTAACTTTGCATCTAAGGGTTTAAAAACAACAGCTGTAGCTCCATAAAAATACGTGCAATTTATATTGGATTAAAGACAGCCCAGACACACCTGATGAGTCATGTTTCGTTTCATTAACATCAGGACTACATACTACAAATACTACTACTACTACTACTACTACTACTACTACTACTAATAATAATAATAATAATAATAATAATTTACACTTACGCTATGTTTAAAACTCCTCTAGAAATAGAAATTCAGGCGACATAGGCTACATGTAGCCTTATAGGCCTACACATGGACGCTAACCACATTCCTGATTCCTATGAAATCGTATTAAGAGTGATGTCAGTGCATGTAACAGTAGGAGTAGAGTATAATGTAGCAGTCTATAGCGTCCATTTTCCGTTAATGTTGCAGAGTGACAGTCATGGATGTTCTGCCTCCACAAAATATTGTGCATAACGAGGAGCCTGTTGAAAAATGTTCTAACACACGACTCAATAAACCATTAGAAATCGTGTATCAAATGAAACAACTAGGGCCTGATTCTATTCACACATTTTGTGTACAATATATATATATATATATATATATATATATATATATATATATATATATATATATATATATATATATTTATTTAATGTAGGGAGGTAGTTTATAATTATAATTATTATGAACACATACGGAACTAGGGCTAACGACAAAGTGTTTTACAGAACACCGGTTCAAAGATCTACTACAAACATGCGTGAAAATTGTACACTGAAATATAGGCTATACATCTAAAATATTTCGAAGTGAATAACATGTCTATTCAATTGATTAGGTGCTGATTAGTTGCTACAGGTGTCTCGAGTTAAAATATGCAGAAGGGAAAAAGTAAGGCTAAGAATTCCGAAGGGCATAGTCAAATCTTTGCAAACTAAACGCCTATAGGATACTCGCTGAAAATCAAATATGAAACATGAAATGTGAGGATTATAATTGAACATCTAAATTGATCATTTCAATGCATATAACGACACAGACTGATATTTGGTAAGTTATAAATACAGTACTAATATGCAGTGAAAAGAGAGATGGAATTTTGTTTAAATGAGTCTCACTCTGTGACTTGTGAATTAAATAAAAGTTAGGCCTAACACAAACTCGCATTTGAGATGGCTCCAGCCCGTGTTATCAGGCAATAAGCTAATAACCACACACGGTTTGACATTCCATGATATAATGTAGTCAAGCCTTAGCATGTTGCTCTGTGGTCGGTAAATCAAACGAGGGTAGTGATATATCGACACCATGCCTTTCTGAGCCCCCGCGCCCAATGCCATATTAAACCCCTGGCCTCTGGAGACGCACGTATCCAATACAGAATAGCTTACAAATAACACGCCAAAGTTCATATCTTATCGTTGTTACAAGCATAATGTTGCACAAAACAGCCATACAAACTCAATAAGCGCAATTGAGATATGACAATGGAATCTCTTATTGAATGGCAAACTTGGGGGAAAAATCTAAATGAAAAGTTGTTGCCTAAAACGAGTGCGAAATGTGTGTTTTAATGGATACCGTTTTACATTAGTTCAAATGACATAGATACGTATTCGTGACATAAAATCTTAATTTAGTGTCTTAAAATATGAACCATTATCACATGTGCACAACAACATGTGCATAACATGAATGTTTATGCAAAACATTATTGACAGAATCACAAAACGATAAGCCACTTCCAAAATTATATTTTCTTACATATTCACTCACTCATTTGTAAAGAAAGTGATAAGTAAGAGGTTTTTTTTGCCTGTCGGAGTCCCATTCCTCGGTCAAGTTTAGTGCATTGTACTCCTCCCGGACCCGATGGACAGTTCTTATTGGTAGGTACGAACCGTTACATCACCAAGCTTATGACGCGCCGTCTTCCTGTTTCCTTCAGCTGTGTCTTAAAGTGAATCTTGTTGGTGGAGGAGAGCTCGAGCATCAAAGCTCTGCATCGCGTGCGCCTCGGAGACACACACTGACACGAGCTGCTACGACATCACCGCCACAGTCTTTCAGTCTCGAGAGGAGAGGATAGAGCGGCGGAAAATAGCTATTTTATATCTTTTTTTCGATTCTACGCGCACGCTTATCACTCACTTTACTCTTGCTCTTCCTTCCCTGAGCAATTATAATATTCAACGTCTCCCGGGGGAAGACTCCATATTCACTTTCAGCAGTAAAAGGAGCTCGCTTTTCTCTTCATCTGCGGGGTAAGTAACCTTGTCCTCAGATACCTCCCTCTTGTTCTTGTGCGTCGCGTGCGCTCGGTGGGCGGAAAAAAATAAACAAATCAAAACGATAAACAGCGGAATATATTCTGATGAAAGACAACGTTACCTTTGCGATATTATTTGACTGAATTGTTTTTCTTTCACTTAAAGTGTGACAAAGTTGCGTAATTTTTATGGAGATAATGTGCGGATGAATTTATCCTTCTAAATCGCTGGCAGACAGATCATTTCTAACTTTTTAAAGTAAGTTACTGTCTTTTAAAGTTTGGTCAATTATGAATAAATGTTTTTTTGGCATATAAAGACGCTCAAGGCTGTCTGAGTTGGTTTGATTTGATCGAAGACTGAAGTCTGTTATCCTTTCATCTGTGTCGGCTACACCAGTCTTTTTTTGTTGGCATATGGTCTTTGTCCCGATAAACGCTTTTCTTTCATGTCTCTATTCTTATTCGTCCAGTGTTATTTAGTAGGAACGTATGTGTCGTTTCGATGTAAACAAGCTTGGCTTGATCGTTTTTAATATCTGAAATATAACATATCAGATAGGCTAGATGTGATCTACTCTTTGAATTGTAGCCTATATACATGTTTCAGTCTAATAGGTGCGTGTACTGTTTCCCTGGTATAATTTATTGTGGTGCGCTCATAGCTTGAGTTTATGGTAGTGCCAAGAACGGTCAAATTTTGATGGGGGAAAAACGTCCCAACTGTACACTATGGAGACAACATGGATATTTGGCACAGAGGCGCACAACCCCGTCACCCCGCTCTCACCATTTTTGGTGCCTAAAGTCTAGCAGGCCTTATTGTTGTCATATTTAGAATTTTCAGTCTTAGACCTGCTTGAATAGGTTACTTTGCTCTGTTACAAATCCAAAGGGGTTATGAACTTTTTTGTTTTGTTTGGTTTTGTCCTTCACGGTGCCCCGTTCTCACTCAGAGTTTGAAAGATCCTGGGAAAAGGAGCGAGGGGGAATTAAAAGGGCTCGAGAGACGAGCATAGCTCATTGTTCAACTGCGGTCATATTTCCTTGAAATTGTTGAAAGGTCTTCCAAGTGATAGACTGCGCATGGGCAATGGGGGACAGGTGCGCCGTCGGAAAAGACAGGTGCTGGCGGCTCTATTTTGAGCGATAACGACATAGCCCATTGTTAAGGTCTTGTGGCGCTTAAGTCAAGGTTTTCTTGGAGATATATCACCCTTGTTTGCACTTATGGAGATGGATGGTTAGAGAGAGTTGAGCCAGAGCCATTTATCAGACAAAAGACATGGTTTTTTTATAGACCAAAATCTGCTTAGTCTGTGTAATATATTTCCTTTTGTTTTGCCACAAAATATGTCAACCTTTCTTTTTCTTTGAGCTACAGCAATAATGTGCAAATTTTTTATATTTTGTATTTCAACATAAGTTACTCCATCTTACTGCTTGTTTTTCTTGTATTGCTTAACAACACAGTAATAAGACTATCTCAAACAGTTTCCATTTAAAGTGGTGTGTGTGTGTGTGTGTGTGTGTGTGTGTCCGTGCGTGCGTGTGTGTGTGTGTGCTTGTGTGTGTATGAGGGGGAAGACTCCATATTCACAGCAGTACTGTGTGCATTAGAAAAGAATGTGATGTTTGTTATGCATGGTTAAGTTAGTACAGTATATATGAAATTGTCATATACTATAGGTGATTCATAGTGACAATAAAGAATGGGTTACTTTATAGATGGGATGGTCAGACTGTCATACTTTTCCCGTGGCCCCATTTTCAATATCCATATCTGATTGGTTTGAGAAGATATAAATATTTGTAAAAAAAAAATTATTTGTCTCTCAAAATATGTCTTGACATCTATATTTGCAAGTGACAGTATATTTGCATTGTCAATTTGATTGTACTTGTACTAAAATCTTAAATAGTATTTGACAGATTTTAATGTATAGATTTGAATGAACGTTCTCTAGTAAGAGATCACACAACTTTCAACCTTCAAAAACCCTATTCACCCGATACGTATGCTATTCATATAGATTTCCTATTAGATTGTCTCACTGCTCTTTCACTTAATAAGGCTTTACTTTAGTGTTCCTGATAGCATCCGGGTTTGAGAAAAAGGACTCTCCAGGGTGCAGTCTGGTTATCTGGCACAATATCGTCTATACAGGTACTCAATAGTTGAAATGAGGAATGTGAAATAATATCATAAAATAATTCTCAAATTTCACATCAAAGTTCAACATTTTTTCTCTATTGACAGTGAATGTTAATTAATTCTGTAAATACACTGAATAAAAGCCCCGTACCACTGACAAAAGACTGCATGCGTAGCTGTCAGTCGATGCTTACATAGCAGTACTGATGCTGTCTGGATTGTGACAAAATGTTTCCTTTCATAAAGGCATTAGGTTTTTGTTAGAGCGCTTTAAGTTGCTCCTTGGCAGAGTTGACCCATGTGACCCGTTCATTAGAGCAGAATTAACCAGCTTTGCTAGATGAAAAGACAAGCAAAAAGCCATAGAAGTGAGCCCCTACTGGCACAAAATCAATAAGCTTATTTATCTGTATTTATGTCGTTTTTCTATTATTGTTTTATTTAAGATTGTGATATTCTGATTCATTTGGCTAGAAGAAGCTCCCCTCCAGAATAGCTGACAGTGCGAGTGTGTGGATTTGATCAGGGTGCAATTTAAGAAGCGGTCTGGAAATAGGGTTTATGTTTATGGAGCATTATGATAAAGTACTATAACACTTGCAATGGGGGTGATATGTGGTTTGGATGAATATAGTTATTGTACTACATACACTTAATTAATTGCTTTGGATATGAGCGTCTTCTAATCTAAAGTAATATAATGTAGCCTAAAATGTAAATGACGTAGTGATGACTTTAGGAGAGGAGATTATAATTAAGACAGCAACAGTTTACTGTGTCTTTATGACATTCTCAATCCAACCTCAGCCTTTCTCTTTAGTCTATGACTTAATGGTTTTCTGCACCGGCTTGAAGCGCACAAACATGGAAATGAGGACAAGTACTTAAATAATTATCATAATGTTATGCAGCTTTTTGTTGCGTGGGAACTGGTTCAGTGTTACACAGGCAGGCAGCGTGAAACAGGGGACAGACAGGGGAAAATGTAGGTTGCGTCTAAAATGGCACTCTATGCCCTATATAGTGCACTACTTTTGACTAAAGCCCTATGGGCCCTGGTGAAAAGTAGTGCACTATACAGGGAATAGGGTGCCATTCATTAGGACTTTGCCCTGGAATGCAAAGACAAGGCCTAGTTCTGACCCCATCACTCCTGCCTTCTGCTCTCTCTTCTCCCTACAGTCATTAGTTATGTTGTCTAAATGGAATCATGTAGTCGACAGTCTGTGCTGCCTGTCCTCAGGTATTGCATCTAGTCTTGAGATAAAACCGTATCGCTGGTACGTTTTTATACAGTGGAGTGATGTTTCTCTCTGGAGGACTGCTATTTATTTATTTTTTATTAGAAAATATATTTAATGTCAAGTTATGATATCAGACACTATAGTGACATTTTAAAGTAAATTATCCATCCCCTTCAATGAATCAATACATGTTTCCTTTCTGGGTTTTTTCTGCCAGGTGTCATTCAGCAGCGGTCCTAGAGGAGTGGCTTTGTGGGATATGGCCCAATAGCAGCAACCCGTGATGCCGGACCATGACAGCGACTCCCTCCTGAGCAGACAGACCAAGAGAAGACGAGTGGACATCGGTGTGAAGAGGACCGTGGGCAGCACCGCCGCCAACACAGCAGCAGCTACAACCAGCGCCGACATCGCCTGCGCCAAAGCAGCCATCTTCAGTGCCATGAACTCTCTCAACTCCCACCACCACGGCTCCGACGCAGACTCCACAGACTGCTCCATGGTGCAGCCACACGGCCCCACTGGGGTCGTCACAGCAACCGACAGCGACTCCAAGTCCAACGTGCTCCGGAAGCTCCTGAAGAGAGCCAACTCGTACGAAGACGCCATGATGCCCTTCCCTGGTGCCACCATCATCTCCCAGCTCCTCAAGAGCAACATGGCCAAGAATGGAGGAGGAGGAGAGAGAGGAGAGAGAGGGGAGAGAGGGGAGAGGGGGGAGAGAGGGGAGAGGGGGGAGAGAGGAGAGAGAAGAGACGGGGGGTTCCCCGGGTCGGGCCTCTCCAGTGGGGGTTCTGAAGCCCCCCAGGAGGATGCCTGCAGTAACTCGTCTCAGGACAGCCCCCAAGAGTGCCTCTCCCCCTTCGGCCGCCCCTCGGCTCTGGGCGCCTTCGACCTGGAGCGCCTCAACGATGAGCACCTGCGGGCCAAGCGCGCCCGCGTGGAGAACATCATCCGAGGCATGAGCCACTCGCCCAGCGTGGTGGTGCCCGCACGCCATCTCGGAGAGCGGGACCGTGAACGGGAACAACGTGAACGGGAGAGGGAGCGAGAGATGGACGGGGACAGGGAGATGGAGATGGACTGCCCCCCACAGCCGCCCAGCCCCAGGGGAGAGGTGTGCAGCCGGGAGAACAAGAGGAAGCAGCGCCTTCCCCAGCAGCAGCAGCAGAGCTTCACCCAGCTGGTGTGCCAGCGTAAAGAGCAGAAGCAGGAGGAGCGCAGGCAGCTGAAGCTGCAGCTGGAGGACATGCAGAAGCAGCTGCGCCAGCTGCAGGAGAAGTTCTTCCAGATCTATGATTCCACCGACGATTCTGAGCACGACCTGGCTCACGACCTGGGCAACATGTCTGAGGACAGCGCCGGGAGGTCCGATGCCGGGGGAGATGACCGGGCAGACCGCTCCGACAACGAGATGTCAGACCTGGACCCAGGACACTTCCTGGACCGGGCCAGGGCATTGCTCCAGGAGCAGGCCATGCTGGCGGAGGGTAACAAGCCCAGGAGAGAGGGGCTGGTCCGGGGGAAAGGTCCTGGTCAGGGTCCTTCCTCCTCCATGCACCATGCGGAAGGCAAGCAGCTGGCTGAGACGCTGAAACAGGAGCTCAACTCAGCCATGAACCAGGTGGTGGACACAGTGGTCAAGGTGTTCGCAAAGCCCCCGCGCCCCGCACCCCCCCAGGTCTTCTCGCCCCTCCCCATGCCCCCAGAGAGGTTCGGGGTCAACGGTGAGGGCCCCAACTTCCACACAGCCAACCAGCGCCTGCAGTGCTTTGGTGACGTCATCATTCCCAACCCCCTGGACTCGTTCGGTGGCATGCCCATGCCTGGCGCCAACGACCAGACAGAGGCGCTGCCCCTAGTGGTGAGGAAGACTCCGACAGAACACCATCACCAGTCCTCAGCTGTGGGCGCCCACGGGGGCCACCACCACCCTTCCCTGCACCCCTCCTCCCTCTCTGCCTCCATGGGATTCAGCCCCCCGTCTTTCCGACACCCCTTCCCCCTGCCTCTCATGGGCTACCCCTTCCCGAGCCCCCTGGGCCCACCCTCCGGGGGATACCCAGGGAAGGACCGCTCCTCCCCAGACTCCATGGACCTGTCCAGGGAGACCACCAGCCTGCGGACCAAGATGTCTTCAGTGCATCACATGGGGCACCACCACCGGTCGCTCTCTCCCAGCCACCCCGGGAGCACCGCAGAGGGGCTCTCCCTGTCCCTCATCAAGTCAGAGTGTGGAGACATGAGCGACATGAACGACATCTCACCATACTCAGGCAGCACCGTATCCTTTACCACACTGAGGGAGGGAGGGCGGGACGTGAGTAGGAGAGTGAGTTAGAGACGCAATAGAAGGGGTACTTGTTCATCGTAGATATTGTCAGATATTGTTATGACTATTGCATATTATTGCTAAATCACCAAACTTATTTTTCCTGTTCTCTCCAAAATTACTATATTTTGTATTATTATATCGCCTTCTCTCTTCAAAATGGTTAAAAGCACTCTAGTCACCTACGTATCACTTTACCATTGGTCAGATAATGTCTCCATGACATTTCTAGCCCTGATTCCCATTTGAAACAAGACTGAAAGAGACAAAAGCTATAGCAAGCTGAAGTTGAGCGCAACGGCTATCCATAATGACTCCTATAGTTTACCCCTGTGTGCCCCAATCATGGCCTGCAGATAAAGAGCTAATGTCCCTATGGGAGGATCGCAGTCACCCTACTGGGACTGGAGCCTAAAAGCCTCAACTAATCCCTTCAGTTAGCCCCTTTCTCCTATATAGACCTCCCTTCAGTTAGCCCCTTTCTCCTATATAGACCTCCCTTCAGTTAGCCCCTTTCTCCTATATAGACCTCCCTTCAGTTAGCCCCTTTCTCCTATATAGACCTGTCTTTACATACACCTTTCAGTCATGAAGCTTCCATAGCACTTATTTTGAGTGTATCACTGATCATTTAATATCTATGCTATACATCTATGGTTATCTATAGTTTTAACAGACTAGCAACTAGTGAGAACTGACCGTGAGTACATCTTTTTGTTTCTTGTCTGAAAGCGTCTAACATTGATGTTAGGGTATAGCCACTGTATGTTAGTGTTGATGTGGGTCTGTGTTGTGATCGCCTCAGGGCATGGCCTTTGTGTGTGTGTGTAGGAGATAGGGTTTGCCTGAGGACTCAGTAAAGATGTGTATTTATGGCCACCTGTGTTTCCTCATCTCTCTTATCATCCCCACATTGTAAAAAGGAACAATCGGCGTCGTTGCTTTTCTCTTTTCTCCATTTCATAAAGATCTGTCAACAGCCTGGGGGGCCTTCAGCTGTTGCTTGGCACCCAAATACTCCTTCTTTTTTCTCTCTCCCTCCCAGTCTTTTCTTTTGAAGCGGACGTTAACAGGTGTTTTCGGCGAGCTGTTTGCCTTTCATTATGGCACCTTGTCTTGTCTTCTGACCCAAGAGTTAGCGCTTCCCAGAGATCTATAATCATCTGCTCTGACGCTCCCAATGGAGGGATGAAGAGAGAGAGAGAGAATCAGACGTGGGAGGGAGGTAGAGAGAGAGGTAGAGAGAAAGAGAGAGAGAGAATAAAACAATTAAAACAATAACCACATAATCCAGATGCTGTTGCTTCTATTGTGGTGTTAATTATTTTGAGGCATTAACAGATGTACTCCCATTAATGGAAAGAATAGTTAGAACAACACGGCCATGTGTTACACGTTGTTTTCTTCCCATCTTTGGTTCATTTCATGGCTTCGAAAAACACTAGTTGGGTGTTGATTGTTCACTGCAGTTTTAGAAGTTAACAATAAAAGTAATTTTTTAGGACTTTGACTGTGAGTCATACTGTCTAAAGTGACAGTTGGTAGTCTTAATGCAATAGTAATAGCAGTGATAGAAGTCATTGTAGTACTAGAACTAAAGATGGCACAGATTGTCAGACATTTTTTGGGGTGCGTTAAAGTTCACCGGCGTTCCGCACCATTGCGCAGCAGATGGCTGCCATCAATTTCCTCATTTGTTCTCCGACTCTGAGTATCTTGTCCTTACACCTGGAATGTGGAAGTGAAGCATCTATTTCCTCTCATGACTTTGGGGTTTTGGGGAAGTGCTGTAGTGAATGATGATGTCTTGTCAGATGTGCTCAGATAACACTCGGCCAGCTGGTACAAGGAAACCATCATGGCTAAATAATAGCTGTGTGTCACCCCAAGTCCAATCACTATTACATTTGCAAGCTGTGAGAGAAATACATTCATCAAGAGAATCATGTGTCTGTAGATCTATGCGACTTAAAAATACTTTATTTCATTATATATCAATGTAATCTCTTGTAATGTTGTGATTGTCCTTAGTTGTGAATTAAGTTGTATTTAGAAGCGAGAGCGTAGTAGTCTCTTTGGGAAAGCCCAGTCTTATCAGTCTGACAGCTGAAATCCACCTTGCCATACTTGAAGAGAACATCCCTGTCCCACTCTGCCCAATGCCTCTTTCTCCCCTCTCTCTCTCTCTCTCTCTCTCTCTCTCTCACACACACAC
>QNTS01005720.1:47087-60714 GCA_003317085.1 Hucho hucho
ACCCTCTCCTCTCTCCCTCTCCTCTCACCCTCTCCTCTCTCACTCTCCTCTCAACCTCTCCTCTCACCCTTTCACTGCTTCTATTCAGTCTTTACTTTCTCACTTGCACCCTTTTCCTCCCTCGTCCTCTCTCTCTCCTCACACCCTCTCTCCCCTTCCTCTCTCTACTTCCCCCACCACACCTTCCCTCGGCTCTCCCACCCCCCTCCCTCTCGCTCTCAGTCAAGAGGATCTGAAATACCAATACCCTTTTCTCCTTGACATTGCCTTCTCCTTGCAGTCAGCATTTTACTGTCCTTTTATAGTCAAAACGTCAGGAGAAATTCCATGCAGGAATATTCTTAGTAATGCAGCACTCCCTGCGTCGTTCCTGCCTGCCTTCCTGCCTGCCTTCCTGCCTTCCTGCCTGCCTTCTTGCCTTCCTGCCTGCCGGGCTGGTGTCTATAGGGTCACAGTCTGCTGCATCCCAGCTCAATGTGTCACTGTTTTTCAGCGGCACAAGCCCAAACACTGAAGAATTTACACTATTTTTTAGATTGTGTTGTTGAGTAGTTATACATGAATAAGATGAGGTGTTTTGTACGGTAGGTTCAATGGACTGTTGTAGCCCTGGATGACACACATTTACTGTTCTAACACACAAGTCATACACTTTCTTATTCATGATTCACCTTTTCACACAGAGCAGTGGACATACACACACACACACACTCCATTCATCACCCTGAGGGGGGTGTTTGGCTGTCCAGTGCTGCCTGTGTGTGTGTGTGTGTTCTGGTGGCCACTAACCTTGCTGTGTCCTGACACTCCTGATGAGTATCTGCAGGACACAGGAGGAGAGGAGCCGAGTGCGCACAGTCAGGCGTTTGGGCAAGCTGCAGGGTGTGTGAGTGTGTCTAAGCGTGTCTGTGTGTGTGTGTGAGTCTACCCGCGTGTCTGCCTGTGTGTGTTTCTGTGTGTGTGTGTGGGTCTGTGGCTGCAGAGGGAGGCGGACAGGCATGGAGGCAGTCAGCATTATCCAAGCAGGTGACCCCTGAAGGCTGCATCACCCTGGGGCTTTGAGTGAAGGAGAGAGGGCTGTGTGTGTGTGTTGTGTGTGTGTGTGTGTGTGTGTGTGTGTGTGTGTGTGTGTGTGTGTGTGTGTGTGTGTGTGTGTGTGTGTGTGTGTGTGTGTGTGTACGTGCATGCCTGCGTGCACACGTGTGTGCGTCATGTCTCTCTCTCTCACAGTGTGGGATGTGTCATCTCCTTGGCTCAAGAGGTGTGTGTCTATGTGTGCAGACGTGCATATGTGTGTGTGAGTGCTGGCTCGGGGGAAGGTGTCACAGATCTTTGCCAGACTAATAATCTCTATGGTGTCAGTGAGCAGAGCTGTGAGGGACACTAAAGAGGCTGTGTGTCTGTGTGTTCCCAAAGCATTTCACTTCCTCTTTTCAGGCTCCCTGCATGCTGTTGTTTGGGTTCAGATTTACAGTACACTCATAAAGATGTCTTTCTGAAGCTGGGGGGAGGAGGGGGAGGAGGAAGGTGGTGATATAAACTTCAGAATTGAGAAGAAATGAGCCGTCATAAGTCACAATACAAGTGTGGATTTCAGTGGGCTTTTTAAGGAAGTAGCGACTAAAGGAAGTAGCGACTAAAGGAAGTAGTGACTAAAGAGGCAGGTGATACACAATATTACAGAACACCACAGGGCTTCTCATCACAGCCACTAACTCAACCCTTTATTGTGTTTCACATAAAAATAGTGTGTTACTGTAAATGATACAATGACTTCCCACCCCACAACTACCATTTTTGCAAAATGTGAGACCGTTAATTAATTTTATTGGTCACATACACATTTAGCAGATTGTGGGTGTAGCGAAACGCTTGTGTTTCTAGCTCCAACAGTGCAGTAGTATCTAACAATACACAACAATACAGACAATCTAAAAGTAAAAGAATGGAGTTAAGAAATATATAAATATTAGGACGAGCAAATATTATGGTCTGATAATATTATAATATGTTTGTTACAGTACATACATATATTCAGTATACAGTATATGGCTGCTGTAGTCATCAAACCCACTATTATGGTGTTGCTCTCACTGTGCTCCAACTAACCAAGCCATCAGGAGAACCAGAACTAACGCCCCCTGTCTTCTGTCTGTGTTGGTGCAGGTTCCAGAGAGGTTCCTGGAGGTGGCTCAGATCACGCTGCGCGAGTTCTTCAATGCCATCGTGGCAGGCAAAGACGTGGACCCGTCCTGGAAAAAAGCCATCTACAAGGTGATCTGCAAGCTGGACAGCGATGTGCCCGAGGTCTTCAAGTCACCCAACTGTCTCCAGGAGCTTCTACATGAGTAACCATCCCTGCCTCCGCCACCCCGCCCGACGCTTTCTGCTTTTTCAGATTTTCATATTTTTATTTCTTTCCCTATTCTATGATTTTCCTGTTTTTTTTTTATGTATGAAGTATGAAGTAGCATTCCTCCCCATCTGAAGCCTACAGGGCTGTGTTCCTAAATGATCTAACTATTGTGTTGTTGTTATTATTCCCATCATTAGGATTATTATTTGTTTTTTAAATGATTCTGCTGATCTGAAGAGACGTTGATCCTATTGGGTGTTTTGGACTGTGTGAACCCTGACCTATCTGCCCTGATTGACTAGAAACACTAGGGAGGGATCCCCACTATGCGCAGGGAGGGGCTTCCCACTAGCCTGTACCCTACCTACTCTAAGGAGGACCCTACAATGCTAGTGCGGTCACCAATAGACTTTGGCCACTACACTACAGAGGGTCCCTATGTTACTGGGGTCCTCAATAGGCTCACCCAACTGTGCAAGGTTGCTCCCTAATAGGCGGTGCCCACTACTATGGCTGTCCCAGGGAGGACAACACACTACACCATGCTGCCTGCAGCCTAATGACTTTATTAACTGCTGGACTATACTGGACTACTAGTACTGGTCTGGACTACTAGTACTGGTCTGGACTACTAGTACTGGTCTGGACTGGTATACTGGTCTGGACTACTAGTACTGGTCTGGACTGGTATACTGGTCTGGACTACTAGTACTGGTCTGGACTGGTATACTGGTCTGGACTGGTATACTGGTCTGGACTGGTATTCTGGTCTGGACTACTAGTACTGGTCTGGACTAGTATACTGGTCTGGCCTATTAGTACTGGTTTGGACTGGTATACTGGTCTGGACTGGTATCAGCCACCTAATGAGCTCTACCATGATGTTTTGAAGTGTGTTTTCTGCGAGTAGGGTATTGTGTTTATTGAGTGTATATTATTATTCCTGTTGTTGTTATTATTATTATTTGTCATCATTGCTTGCTAAAGATTGGCACAGATTTGTTTGTCTCTTGACAACGTTACAGAAAATAAATTATTATTAATATTCCGAAAGAGTATAAATTCTCTACATACAATTACTTTTCTCTGAGCAATTTAGGCACAAGCCTCTTTCTCATTTCATATCCCCCATCCCCCCCTCTGTCTGTTTGTGTGGGTCCAAGTTGTGTTTGATCTTCTCTGCTGATAAGGCAGACACTGGCGGAGGGAGTAGGCCTCAGTCCTGGGGCTCAAGTAAAAACACAAAGGGAACATGAGTCTCAACCCTAGGCTTTACACAAATAGAAAACAATGGTGTAAAATTGAAGAGGTGTTGGTTTGGAAGAGCACATAGTGCAACCAGTGGCAGTGCACAAATGCAGAGGTCTGTGGGCAGCGAAACACACACATGCACACATGTACAAATACATACCACACGCACACAATCACCCACAAGTATACACACGCGCACAGAGAAACACACACACACAGAAACACACAGCGTGTGACCTTTTGGCGCTGATGAGTGCATTAAGACAGACCGGTTACTGTCTGAGTTTATGACTTGTCATTGTTTCAAGGCCACATTTCCACATCGACTGCAGGCCCACATGTTAGCCCCACACATTTACGGGCCATTCATTCAGGATTACATCATTCATTCATACGTACTACACAGTGTGAGACATGGTATGTGTGGATGAATGTGAAGGCGGTAATGCTTTCTTTTACAGTCCAATGAGGAGCGGAAGCTACTTACTGCTACTTCATTTATTCAAAATGAAAGACGTGGTTATGACCTGGGATTAAATGGTATACAGTGGTGCATAAATCCCAGACAAACTAAAGTATCATTTTTAGGCCATTAGTCTGTTGTTACCATTAACAGTACCAGGTACTTTAATACCAAGTAAACATAGTTAATAAAAGGACTGGAAAATAAAGTGTAACCGGGAAGGCTCCAGTTTTCTCTGTGATAATGGCTTTTTGCAATGCAATTTATCTCAGCAACATAAATAGTAAAAGTCTTTCATTCTGTGATGAAGCTAATGACAAGGTTAACTAAGAGAAAAAATATGAAGCTACTTTCCAAGCAAATTAAAAGTTTACATAATATTTTACTACAAAGCACTGTACTAATCTTTGATGGAATTGTATTTAAAAACAGTTAAACGAATAGATAGCTAGGTAAGTAAGCAAATGGATAGCCAAATATTAGAGGGAGTGAGGAGAGATGGGAGGGAGGAAGAGATGTATATTTTCCAGACCATGTCAGCTGACCAGAAAAAAACAGATTCTAGCTATAGCCTAAAACGGTGGCCTAGAGTCTTACCTTGTCAGCACACAAGGTCAGGAAAAAACAGAGAATAGAGACACACAGATGTTCATTACTAGTAATTGTATGGACACAGACACCTTTCCTCTCCTATGTCTTCTTCTCTTCTTCTCTGCAATATTCACCTGGCTCAGTGCTAGCTGCTCCTTTCTCCCTGAACAATACGAGGTCAGAGGTCACCACTCAGCCTAGAGGGAAATGAACCTCTCAGAACCATAAAGACAGAGACAAAAGGACTCTATTCAATTTGTCTGTGGAAATTCAGCGTTACAGCGTGATTGAAATTTAAAGGCAATGTTCCCACACTGCAGATGTCAGCTCAATAGGAAATTACCTTTAAATGTCTATCTCGCAATCTGTAACGCTTCAGCAAAACAGATTCAATAGAGCCCAAAGACCCTAAACATGGAACAAACCCACATGATCCTCTCAATTCCAAACAGGCGCTTCTATAGATTGTATACTTACAGATTCTGACAATGACAGTAAAATTCCATGAGAGTCCCTATGCACAGTTTATTCAGTTATTGATACATTCATACATAAACACCATTCCTTGATTCATACCAGTGAAATACGTTGACATTCAACATTTTGATCTAGTTGAATCCTGTTATCTTGTTTTGTTTGAAGCTGCCTGCTCTGAATTTGCTACTAATACAATATAGCAAATAGTAGTTACTTGTCCTTTGAAGTACATTCTAAGCACTGAAAGATCACATAGGCTACTGTGTGTGTGTGAGTGTGTGCTATGTGTGTGTGTGTGCTATGTGTGTGTGCTCGCTGGTCATCTCCCCGACCTCAGCCACGTCGGCTTTGGTTTGGTGTGTCACAAGATGAAAAGGAGCAGGTTAACCTGCTGACTTGTAAAGACGGCACAAAGCGCCTGACAAAAGGAGGAGAGAAAGGCGGAGAGCTACTCCCTTCATTATGTTCCCCCGCAGACACTGTTCTTCTTAAGATCCAAGTCCTGAGAGCGGGGATGATGGGTTTGTCTGTGTTTCAAAGCACCAGCCAACGGCTTAAAAGAACCTGTAACACAAAACAAAGGATAGGAAGGACACTTTTATCTGATACACGGATTAATATCCCCCCCATCCCCTCTCCCTTCCCCCCTACAACCCCACCCTAAGAAGGAGTTCCTGTGCATTGTGCAGCTGAACAGATTATTCCGGACTCTTATTTCTGAACAGATTACTGCTGGTTAATAACCTCCTTTAACTGGATTAGAAGGATCTTTGTTTAGGTTTTTATTTTTGGTTTGTTTGGTTTCAATTGATATCAAACTGCATATATCTTTTTATTATTGTAAAATACAAATTTATTACAAAAAAGCTAATAGGAGTGAACTTTTGGGAAGGATCTCTGTCAGGAATTGTGTCATGAAGCATGAGGGTATTTTTAGTGATTTCTTACTTTTTCCGATCTGTTACAGAAAAAGCGATTTGTTGGTCTCTTAAAAGTAGAAAACAAGCAATAGAAGTAGTTTGTGCGGGTTTTGTGAAGACCTTTCTTTTGATTTATTTACATTTTGTATTGGGTGTGTTTTGGAGATATAAACAGACTTGGGTTTTGAATCCTTTTTGGGCGGCATGAAATGTGATGCTGTAACTGTTGAAGAAGGGAACGATCGCTCCCAAGTCTAACATCGCTTGGAAGGGGAGAGCGGGAGTGAGGGATGACAAATAGAGAGACAGAGAGAGCGAGTGAGATATGACATAGACTCTCACTACATGCTCTCCAACCTGTCTTCCCCAAAGAACGCCCCGCAATGTCCTAAAGGGAATATATGTTCCCCTCTGTGGGCGATGCCCTTCAATCTGAGTCAGCATCCCCTTTCTGCTGATAGAACATGGCGTAGTTGTCCCTTCATTATGATGTCATAGTTCCCTGTTGGCAGTGGATCCAGACTGGCCCACACAATGGCGTTGGTGTCTCCCTCTTTAAGAACTAAGAGAGACTTTAGTGAGAGAAAAACTGGAACTTACTGTCCCCATAGACTACTGGTGTAGGAGTGGAGGGGAAAGCACTACTGTAAACATACTGTCCAGCGGTCAGTTACCCTACACTATGCATTGTGTCTTTGGGATATAATAGAACTGGTCTAAATACTGACGGTGTACAGATTTAAGATGAGTTTTCATCTTTGTGGAAAAGGGCTAAGATAATGTTGAGGTTCCGTGCGCAGTTGCTGTGACTGAGTATGTGTGTGTGCGTGTGTGCGCGTGTGTTTGTGAGAATGAGAACCTGTGAACCAGTGAGTGACACAATTCTCAACACGGAGGCTTACATTTTGGGATGGTATTCTCCCCCACCCCTGTGAGTACCATCCCAAAATGTAAATGATTCTCATTAACGGATGGGCGACGTGTGTGTTTGTTTGCGAAGTAAATTTCCATTCATTTAACGACCTGCTTAAAGGGGGTCTGTTTCTCAGTGGTTTCACTAGTAGTTTTTTGGGGGGCTCTTCTTTTGTAAATATCAATGACGTGGAATTTAAAGTGATAAATACTGCCTTTGTATTATTTAGCAATATGTTGTATATAGCGTTTTGTTTATGCTTTTTGTATAACATTATTATTCAGATCTAGTAATTCCATCTGAAATTGCCATGGCTCATATATACAGATTTTAGTAAGTTATAGAAAAATACAAATCAAATATGGCTGGTTTTAGCTTTTTTTCTGTTGCTGTTGGTGTCTATTTGTCTTGCAGATTTTAATTTATTGGTTTAATTTATCCTAATTTATTCAATGTTGTATTTTTTTTCAAACAATGAAGGCTGTACTGTATTTTATCATGAATTAGAACCAATCCAATTAAACATTAGGCCTACTTAGAAAAAAAAAGATTTTATAAAGGATACTTAAGAGCACTCAATCAATTCTCAGAAATTGTTACATGGGGATTTTGGCAGCTAAATTGAACTGGAAAATTTTATAAAAGGTACTTTTTGTTTGGGGAGAGGTAGAGGACATTAAAGAAAGAAATACTAGTATTTTTCTTTTTTTTCTCCAGGCTTTTCCCCTTCTACTGCTGTGGGCCTCCCCAAAGACAGTAGTTGAATTGCCTTTTGTGCCTTCATCCTCTATGAACTGAATGTATGTGCAGTATATATGCAAGCTTGTGCAAAATTATGAAACATTTAAATAAAAATGAAAGAAAAAGATTACAGAATGTCTGACTCACCAAACAAATCTTTACAGTAAATTCGACCAACCTGTATGTGTGCGTTCTCTATGATGGGTTTAATCAGAATTAAACCAGAGGATTGGGTGGAGAGCTGAGCGGAGGCCTCTCTCTTGCCCTCTGACCCCTGCTGCCCTCCACAAGCATCACAGATGACTACAGATGCCGCCTCATCAGGCTAAATGCAGCAATAAACGCACAGATCAGGATTTACAGCATTGAACACAGCCTTCTGATATCTTGTGCGCACACACACACACACACGCGCGTTCGTTATGAACATGATACTTTGCGTATTCACAATTTCTCATGTCTATATTTCTTTATCTTCTTTCCATCCCCTCTTTTTTTTTTTATCCCCCCTCTCTCTCTCACTCTCTCTCTCTCTCTCTCTCTCTCTCTCTCTCTCTCTCTCTCGGCAAGCCTTAACCGGAACCTACGTCTCCTTAGGTAGGGCTGAGGCAGCATCTTTGTACAACACGAACCGTCTGCTCTGTAATCAAATACCATCTGTCGCTACATCTGAAGACTCACACACACTCAGACGGGAACATACACACACACACATCTGTGCTTCACTCTCTGGTCATGATCTTGGTGTGTGTGTGTGTGTGTGTGCATACTATCAAGATTCCCTCTGCCCCTGGCCTGGTGAGGAAGTTGGCTGGGTCATATCAGTAGGTTCCTGTTTTTTATGTCTCCACAGTGAGTTCAGAGGTCATTGTCTTCAGGTATCCATGTTTGTTCTGGGGCCTGTGTGTATCTGTGTCATGCAGACATTGGCTCCCATCTCTGCTCTTCCCAGCAGAGGAGTTAGTGGACTTTATTCACAGCCTTACTCCCAGCCTTGGATCAACGGCCCACTATCTCAAAGCAGCAAATGTTTCCCAATGTTGACAGAAAGCTACCTCTGCTCTTGCACACAAAACTTTGACATGACCACCAAGGTCCTCCACGTCCCTCCTTCTCAAGGTTAGCTTGTTGTTGTGCACCAAGTTCACAGTTTATGCAATAAGATTGACTTAGGGCTCTATTCAGTCCATATCGCGGATGTTCAGCATTACAGTGTGGTTGAAATGGAAAGGCAGTGTTCCTGCTTTAGCGGAGACTGCATTCACGGTAAACACTGCAGATGTAATCTGTAAAGCTTCAGCGGTAAAGACTGAATAGAGCCCTAGGAGTCTTCACGCAATAACATTTACTATTCAACTAGAATGCAAGTTGTCTCTTTGATGATATACTTTAACGTTAACATGCCTTCAAAAATGTCGTTTTTTAAAAATGTATTTTAACTTTTAAATCTAGAGTGGTTTTTAGATTGTATTATTATAATATAATTGTATTGTCATATCGTTATTATCATATCATGGGTCGAGTCTATGGACAGAGAGACATGCTGAAGATGTGGGATGAATAGATTGCAAAATAGACAGATCTCAGTGTCTCATCAAGGGCAGGCATTAGGTATAGGGACATCTAGTGGTCAGAATGTGTAGTGCACTCAGTGAGCCAGGCCTTGCCTTGTGGTAGTCGTGGTGTGCATCTGTGTCTGTGTGTGGTTGGACCAAATAGTAGACTGTAACATTTACAATGAATTCTTTCCCACATTCATAATATGTTACATAATTCCTTTCTTTCACATACTCTCCTCCTTTCCCTCTTGCCTCTCCTTTTCATGTCCCTCTCTCCTATGCATTTTTACCTTTCCCAATCTCTCTCTCCCTTTCTCTCTTCTTTCCCTCAGTCCCCCCTCCTCTGTGTGTGTTTTCTGGAGCCAGATTCCAGTTGGACAGATCATTGTGTCCTCTCTCTGATTCTTGCCGGGGTTCTGTCTCTGGACTGCCCCCGACGCAACTGGAGCCTCCAAGGCTCAGGAGAGGAGCCTGGGAACGGCAGAACAAAGGACCGCTCGTCCGTCTGCAGCCGCCTGCCACCGCCTCCGCTTCTCTTCTCTCCCTCCCCTCCCCTTCTCCTCCTCTCCTACCCATTGCCGGGCGCTCCAAATTAAGACTTCAGACGAGGAAAATGGGCCCGCTACCCGGGATGAATGAGACACAGAGAGAAAGTAAGTGAGAGAGAGGGGGGGGGGGGACTCTGTAACACGCCAAGAGGAGCTGCATCACAAAGCAGTCGTTGTTGGAAAGCATGGGCCCTCGCTGGTTCCGTGAGGAACTGTTAGTGTGTCAACCACACACACACACACACACACGTATGCATGAACACACTCATGCCAGCACGTATGCAGGCACACACACACTGAGGGGGAGATACTTGTGTGTGTGTTTGTTACAGTGAGTGTCCTGTGACAGCTGTTGATCCAAATGGTGCTCCTTTAGAGTGGGAGGGGAGGTGAGGGGGGTGAGGGAGTATTAGTGACTATGAGAAAGGGGGTCACACACAGAGGAGAGGGCGGTCGGTGTGTATGTGTGGAGGATTATTAGTTATGCCTGTATGTGTGTTGGGGTCACACTGAATCAAATAGTCTCCTACCGTACAGCAAAGCACATCTGCGGTCAGAAGGGTGTGTGTGTTGTGTGTGGTGTGAAACCGCAGCGCCAAGTGGTGTGTGTGTGTGTCTCATGATAGACCCTCTAACAGGTGTTTGCCCCTGGGCCTCCCAGCACACCTTGAATAGTATTTTCTCTGTTGTCAGTGTTTCTCTATAATCTCATCAGTATTGTCATCTATGGCTCTGGGCAAGAGAGATGCGAGTAGAGAGGAGCCAGTTACAGAGAGAGAGACAGATGGAAAGCGAGAGCGAGAGAGAGAGAGAGAGAGAGAGAGAGAGAGAGAGAGAGAGAGAGAGAGAGAGAGAGAGAGTGAGAGAGAGAAAGAGAGAGAGAGACCCTGAACTGGTCTTGGCCTTCCCAGTTTAAACTGGTTCCAGTGAGTCCAAGGCAGATGGCACTCAGGGCAAGGCTGGGTTGTCCTCCCAAAACACGCACGCACGCACGTACCCTATCCAGTCTGTTGGTGCCATTATTGGCATCGTTCACCTCTTCTAGATCCTTGAATCAGAAATCCCACTGACCCATTATACTTCCTACTGACCAGTTTGGATCCATGGCCACGCACGGAGCGCTGGATCAAGTGTACAGCAGTTTAGAATCATGGGTAATTCAAATGTTTTAGTTACTTAGATGAACAGGAGGTGTTTTAGCAAATGTTAATCTCTGAGACATAAGCCATAGACTCAGAGAGAGAGAAGTGGAGGGATGCATTTGTCTTTGTATTCTCCTTCAAAACAGATATAGCACACAGCACACAGAGGGTTATTCATTAAATATTAGCACCGTATTAAAGTTTACCACCTGTTATCAACACAGATTCACTAACACAGATACACACTGTGCTAACAGCATAACAGGGAACAGATTCCCCTTTGAATATGAACGTATTACATTGTAATATGGGCGACTGTATGGGCATGCCTACAGTATGTAGCCTGTTGTCTTATCTATTCAAAGTGTATTCAAAATTGTATTGAAGTTCTAGGAAAATACTATTTCTGCGTAGTGGTCTCAAGCAGCAGTGTACAGTAAATCACATCATGATTCCATCTGGAAGCACCTCCTCCTGTCAATCAGAGAGCAGGACAGAGGGATCTAAACTGGGTTCTGTGACCTCATGCCAGGGTGCCAGGTCCATTCTGTTCCGTTCCGAGGGGTCTTAACACCATCCAACTCCCTTTGTGTCTGGGGCCATTTTTCAGACACTGTTGAGTACCGAGAATCGCCTCTCGGGGCCCCCCAGGCCCCCCGGAGCCCCACCACCCCCTAGCTCTCTGATCCATGGGCTCTAGCCCTGAGCTCAGGGAGAGCCTTAAGACAAGGAGTGACAACCAGGACAGCTGCATGAGCTGGAAACCGGTCTCGGCAAGGCAAGCTCCCCTACAACCCAGCCGGTGATCAGGCGGGGTGGGCCAAGCAGCCAAACAGCTCATTGTTTCTGGCAGGGCCCGAGGAATTTCATTTGTCATGAAATGGATACGGGACGGACGGACACAGGGCTCTCCAAAAAAGACCCTGGGACGAGCCTGCCGCCCCCTCCTCTCCTCCTTAACCGCTAACAAAGGCCCCTGTGGCTAGACTAATAATAACCACACATTTCCCAAGGTACAGCAGCAGCAAGCCAGATCTGAAGGGTATTGTTTTCCAGAGAGACTGAAGGAGAGGTAGAGAGATACATGGAAAGGTCTAAAGAGAGAGAAGAGAGAGAGAGAGAGAGAGAGAGAGAGAGGAGGAAGAGTGAAATGTTACTGTCTTCAGTCTCAGGTTGAACCTTAGGCAGAGAGGTTAGACAGGTTAGCACCGTGAGACAGCTAGGAATGACCAATATTCCATTCACTTAGACATTCCAGACCACTAACTGTAATTAATGAGTCCATGGATAGTGTGGCTATCAAATAATTAGCCCACCTCTGCACTCTGACATGGTGTGAATGATTAGCCGTTCACACATTCCACAGCAAACGGTGACTTCTAAAGGGATAGTAAACAGCAGAAGGACTGAGATGACTACAGACATCACTCGTTAAGGGGGATTGTGTGTTTATGTAGGACCAACGACCCAGCTACAGACACGGCCTGAAAAGCCAACCTAACAATCCATCTCAACAAAACAATGTCCTCCTCCCCACCAAGGGCACTCCTTGGCACAACAATGAGACCCCCCCACCCCCCTCCATCAAAGAGCATTCCAACCCCAGAGCCCCTAAGCCCCGACTCCCTCCCATGTGACAGGCGAGTCATCTTTAAGAATTGATTGACTCTGGTGTCTAAAGCCTAGGGAGGCTGGCTGCCAGGATGGCCGGCATACACTCTACATATGGGGCCAGGTACGCAACAGCTGCTCACCAACAATAAAGGCAGAAAAATGGGAGGCACTCGGAGAAGATGCGGCCTAACTTCCCTCCCTGTCCCCACTGGTCACCTTGGGCCAGTTGTTGCCCGCGGCGACAGCGGCAGTTGGAACCAAACTCGGGGGGATGGCTGTAGAGGGACACCTATAACTCACAATGTGGAAGAGGGAGAGAGAGAGAGGAGGAAGGGAGAGAGAGAGGTAGAAGGGGGGGGAGGGAGAAGGGAGGGATGGGGGGAGGGAACAGTGGGGAAATATTTTCCCTTCCTTCCTTCAGAGAAGCGCGTGGTGTGGTTTGTGCCACCAAGATGGCGCTGTGACACATGGACGTAAATAAGACAATGGCATGTTGTTCTTTTCAGAGGGAGATCGTCTGGAAGCCTCTCTGGAGGTTGTGTGAAGGAGATGTCGGCCCCATCCAGCTCCCTGACGGACACACACACACACACACACACACACACACACACACACACACACACACACACACACACACACACACACACACACACACACAGAGAGAGAGACACACACCGTGGAGGAGGATCAGAGTTAAATAGGGAACATTGTGATACAGGAGATACAAATCACCCGTAAGTAGACAGGAGAAATATTACCTTGCAGTTTGAAGTGCTTATATTAAACCTGGAAACTTACATCACTAATCAGACTGGATCAGACTGGGTCAGACTGAATCACACTGGATCAGACTGGTTTCAGAATTGATTCATTAAGTTGTTGTTTTTCATCTAGAAATGATTAAAGAATAAAGCATCAGGAAGTAGAGAAAAAAAAGGAGGAGCCACAAAACCTGTATGGTCCCCAGTCCATGTCCCTAACCCCTAACCCCTACACTACAGAACAGTCCATGTCCCTAACCCCTACAGAACAGTCCATGTCCCTAACCCCTA
>QNTS01005721.1:5279-24460 GCA_003317085.1 Hucho hucho
GGGGGGGGGGGGGGGTTGAGATAGATATATATATATATAGAAAGGGAGAGACTGCCAGAGGGCACACTGTACGTAGGAGTTACACTGCAGTACTGCACTTTGAGTCCTTACCCCTCAAACAACTTGAGGATAACATTACTGCTTTAATAATGTTGTCCAGCATCATGTAGTAAATAGCTCCATGGCTGATTGTCGTACAGTATCACCGTAATTGTCAACACACCCACTATGAGATTACCGTAGACTCTTAGGCAACGATAACGTCAACATTAACATATTTCTTTATAAAATCGATACGAAGCCTCTCCAAATGAGTCAATATCTATTTTGAGTGGCTTGGTTAGGTAATGAAGTAGCATTATCCTGAAGGCTGTGGTCTGACACCTCAGGTTGTCAGTACTGACTCTCAGACACACCTCATGTTGTCAGTACTGGGGCGGCAGGTATTCTAGGGATTAGAGAGTTGATCTAGTAAGCGAAAGGTTGCTGGATCTAATCCCCGAGCTGACAAGGTAAAAATGTGTCATTCTGCCCCTGAACAAGGCAGTTAACCCACTGTACCCCGGTAGGGCGTCATTGTAAATAAGAATTTGTAAATAAGACACACCTCGGGTTGTCAGTACTGACTCACAGACACCTCGGGTTGTCAGTACTGACTCTCAGACACACCTCGGGTTGTCAGTACTGACTCTCAGACACACCTCGGGTTGTCAGTAATGACTCTCAGACACACCTCGGGTTGTCAGTACTGACTGTCAGACACACCTCGGAGTAGCATCAGTACTGACTCACATACCTTTTCAGCTCTCTGTAGTTGTAGTAAAGTTGAGTTTTCTAGTTAAAAGGCCCATTTTTTAGCGCGGTAGGTAGACTAGACACGCTGTGTCTTGTTCAGAGTTCCTCTGTACTGTTTCACAGCAAATGAATCATTATTTATAGTGAAAAGACTGGTTGAGGGTAGAGAGGAGTCTGCTGGCTGAGACCATTGCTGAGATTATTGGCATTTTTTGCTGTACCCATCATCAAATAACAATTACAGTGGCTTACCAGGTGGAACAGTGAGGGTACGTCCCAAATGCACCCTATTCCCTTTGTAGTGCACTACCTTTGACCAGTAGTGCTCTACCTTTGACCAGTAGTGCTCTACCTTTGACCAGTAGTGCACTACCTTTGACCAGTAGTGCACTACCTTTGACCAGTAGTCCACTACCTTTGACCAGTAGTGCACTACCTTTGACCAGTAGTCCACTACCTTTGACCAGTAGTGCACTACCTTAGACCAGTAGTGCACTACCTTTGACCAGTAGAATACTACCTTTGACCAGTAGTACACTACCTTAGACCAGTAGTGCACTACCTTTGACCAGTAGTACACTACCTTTGACCAGTAGTGCACTACCTAGGGAATAGGGTCCCAGTCGGGACACAGCCTGCTACTTCATCACCTGGTATCTACAGTATGGGGTAAATCCCCTTTTGATTTGGATGAAACCTTCCATACATATTTGCCCATTGTAGAAGTGCTCAGAAAGTAACTTTTTGGACCTGAATGACAAAACATTCAAGAGATAAAGATGCTCGAAGTTTACCCATTTTGCATACCCCACCATATCATGAGACATCCAAGTCTTCTTCACTGGAAAATATAAAAATAAGAATCTAAAAACTGTTTCCCTATTCGCATGTGTTGACCCTATTGTACGTCATCTAAGGTTTTTGTGTTGTGCCCGCAATCGGTTGAGACACAACATGCTCTTGAATTTAAATATTTGTTTTATTTCACCTTTATTTAACCAGGTAGGCCAGTTGAGAACCAGTTCTCATTTACAACTGCGACCTGGCCAAGATAGAGCAAAGCAGTGCGACACAAACAACTTTGCGGCGGATAATTTTAGAAAGAGAGGGTCCAGATTGTCTAGCCCAGCTGATTTGTAGGGCTCCAGATTTTGCAGCTCTTTCAGAACATCAGCTATCTGGATTTGGGTGAAGGAGAAATGGGGGAGGCTTGGGCAAGTTGCTGTGGGGGGTGCAGGGCTGTTGACCGGGGTAGGGGTAGCCAGGTGGAAAGCATGGCCAGCCGTAGAATAATGCTTATTGAAATTCTCGATTATCGTAGATTTATAGTAGAATACAGTGGGGGTGTCATGTTTTGGCTAATAAATGTACTAAAAAGGGAATAAAATGTACATTTCAACTTTCAAATGGTACCACAAAGATGGTTGGAGGTCCACACAACAGAAAATGTTGACTTGAATGGGAATATTTGTTGTTTTAAATTATACTGTCAATCCTCCATACGAAACCTATTGAAATCAAAGAATAGACATGACCATTTTAAGTTGACATTCGACAGTGGGTGGACCGGCAGCTATCTTTGTGGTAGTAATTAGAAGTTCAAATTTCCATTCAATTTAAATGTCAATGATATACCATCTAAATTGTAGTGGTCTGATCCGTTCTATGAATTATATTTCTATGGTTGAAGTTACATTCACCCTGCATTCAAGAGCATGTTGTGTCTATCAACTGATGGCTGGCACAACACAACCTCAGATGATGTGAAACAGGGTCTAAGCTACAACATATGAGGGAAACAAATCGGAGTTTACGCATTTTTAGATAATTGACACTTGACGGTTTAAAAATTACAAAACACTTTTGACATTAACTTTAAGCATCAGCTGTCAGAGCAGCTTACCGATCATTGCACCTGTACATAACCAATCTGTAAATAGCCCATCCAACTACCTCATCCCCATATTGTTATTTATCCTCTTGCTCTTTTGCACCCCAGTATCTCTACTGGCACATCATCATCTGCACATCTATCACTCGTGTTAATGCTGAATTGTAATTATTTCGCCTCTGTGGCCGATTTATTGCCTTACCTCCCTACTCTTCTACATTTGCACACACTGTACATAGATTTTTCTATTGTGTTATTGACTGTATGTTTGTTTATGTGTAACTCTGTGTTGTTGTTTGTGTCGCACTGCTTTGCTTTATCTTGGCCAGGTCGCAGTTGTAAATGAGAACTTGTTCTCAACTTGCCTACCTGGTTAAATAAAGGGGAAATAAAAAAATACAAATAAAAAATAAAAAAATGGTGGGGTATGCAAAATGGTTCACCTTTATCTCCTGAATGTTTTGGCATTGGCAAACATGTATGTAATTGTTTGTTTAAATTAAAAGGCATGCTGCCTTCTTTTAAATCAAACAGGTTTATGTCTATCTTCCTGTTTCTATCTCTCCCAGGTTCTCTTTCTAGCATTCCTGCTTTAAAGTCGGCTTTATTTCTCATTTATACCACATAAATGCCATTTCACATTTAATATGAGGGCATCTTAGTCTTCCTCTGTCTTTGACAGGTCAGTTTACATTATATCTTCTCCGACTTTACTGTTTGAATTCTTCGTCTTTTTCTCTATATAGAGTGAGAGGAAGAACACTATGGCAGTATACATATTTACATCCTGGTCTTCCTCCTCTGTCTATAGGGCGAGAGGAAGAACACTCTATGGCAGTATACATATTTACATCCTGGTCTTCCTCCTCTGTCTATAGGGCGAGAGGAAGATGAGTAGTGGTGAAGCTCCTCCCACCATCACTATGGCTCTGATCAACCCCCAGACCCCCTCCGCCGACGCCTCCGCCGACACCAAACAGTCCTCCACTCAGCAGCTCTCCATCAGTGTGTGAGTAACTCTGGAGAAACATTAGAGCAACGTAGTAGTAACTCTGGAGTAATACAGTAGTAAAATGGTAGTAACAACCTCCGCTGATACCAAGCAGTTCGTCACCTAGCAACTCCATCAGCTTTTGAACACTGGACTAACACTGGACTAACACTGGACAAACACTGGACAAACACTGGACAAACACTGGACAAACACTGTACTAGTAACAGCTGTAGCCTTGGAGCAACACTGCAGGAAAATGGTAGTAATAACCAAAGTAGTAACACCAGAATGGAGTAGCGTAACAGTGGTTCAACACTAGAAATCATACATGACCTGGAAAGGTCATTTAAAACATGAGATCTGGAATTTGTCATCTATACAGTGACTTCATTACAGTGTGTCTGTATCTCCAGAGCATTCGGAAAGTATTCAGACCCCTTGACTTTTTCCACATTTTGTTACGTTACAGCCTTATTCTAAAATGTATTAAAAACATTTTTTGCTTATCAATCTACACACAATACCCCATAATGACAAAGCAAAAACTGTTGTTTATACATTTTTGCTACAAGCTTGGCACACTGTATTTGGAGAGTTTCTCCCATTCTTCTCTGCAGATCCTCTCAAGCTCTGTCAGTTTGGATGGGGAGTGTCGCTGCATACCTATTTGCAGGTCTCTCCAGAGATGTTAGATTGGGTTCAAGTCCGGGCTCTAGCTGGGCCACTCAAGGACATTCAGAGACTTGTCCCAAAGCCACTCCTGCGTTGTCTTGGCTGTGTGCATAGGGTTGTTGTCCTGTTGGAAGGTGAACCTTTGTGAGCGCTCTGGAGCAGGTTTTCATCAAGGATCTCTCTGTACTTTGCTCTGTTCATCTTTCCCTCAATCCTGACTAATCTCCCAGTCCCTGCTTCTGAAAAACATCCTGTCTCTGAGCTCTACGGACAATTCCTTCGACCTCATGGCTTGGTTTTTGCTCTGACATGCACTGTCAACTGTGGGACTTTATATAGACAGGTGTGTGCCTTTCCAAATCATGTCCAATCAATTGAATTTACCACAGGTGGACTCCAATCAAGTTGTAGAAACATCTCAAGGATGCTCAATGGAAACAGGATGCACCTGAGCTCAATTTTGAGTCTCATAGCAAAGGGTCTGAATACTTATGTAAATAAGGTATTTCTGTTTTTTATTTTTAATAAATGTGCAAAATAATTTTTTTTTTAACTGTTTTTGCTTTGTCATTATGGGGTATTGTGTTTAGATTGGTGAGGGGAGAAAATTATTGAATCAATTTTAGAATAAGGCTGTAACGTAACAAAATGTGGAAAAAGTGAAGGGGTCTGAATACTTTCCGAATGCACTGTATGTGAGATTGTTGTAACCTAACTAGCAATCCGTTCTTCAGGTGTGCTGCTCTGTACTCCTACAAGCCCCGTCGTTCTGAGGAACTGGAGCTGAGGAAGGGGGAGATGGTGGGGGTGTATGGGAAGTTTAAGGAGGGCTGGCTCCGAGGCCTCTCTCTACGGACAGGCAAAGTGGGCATTCTGCCCGGCAACTACGTCACACCTGTCCTCAGGTAAGCGGGAGAGCTATTTCTGCCGAATTTATTACGCAGACCGTGAGAAATGAGTGGCAATTGTTATTTGGATTGTAATGTTGTGGTTAAAGTAATCAGAGGGATCAGCCTTTCTGTTAGCGGATGTGGGGGTCATCAGTGACAGTAATTTCCTACAGTGGTTCCATCTTTTTGACTTTCATTTGTGTCATGGACACCTCATTTATTGATTTTGACACCAATATCTATTCCCTGTCTGCCACAGAACCTCTGCCAGGCTCTTGGATTCCAAGGCAGTGACGGCAGGCCCTGGTACAGTCCCTGGAAAAAGAACCTCTTTGTCCTCCAAGACGCCAGCAGGGGTTCTAGCTCTCGACAGGGTCAACTCAGATGGAACTAGTTTCTCTACTGGACAACGGGTTTCGCAGCAGTCTGCATCAATGGCCACGCAGCCTATGATATCATCAGGCGGTGCCACGAGACAATCCCTGCATGGGGTGGGCTCGGAGAGATGGGATACAGTGAGGAGGGTCTTCCATCGTTCACACAGAGGTGAGAGTGAAGGAAGTTCGTAACTCTACAAAGTTCAATTTTCAGCTGTTGGGTGGTTCCACAGTTCCATAGTGCTGTATTCTCGGTCTCAACCATGTTGGTTGGTTATTATCCCAACATTTAGCAGTATTGACCAGTAAGAGATAGTAAACCTGTAAAGAAGGCTTCTCTATTCAGTATTGACCAGTCAGAGATAGTAAACCTGTAAAGAAGGCTTCTCTATTCAGCATTAACCAGTAAGAGATAGTAAACCTGTAAAGAAGGCTTCTCTATTCAGTATTGACCAGTCAGAGATGGTAAACCTGTAAAGAAGGCTTCTCTATTCAGTATTTACCAGTCAGAGATGGTAAACCTGTAAAGAAGGCGTCTCTATTCAGTATTGACCAGTCAGAGATTGTAAACCTGTCTATTCTAGTTGATATGTCAGATCGTCACAATGTGGAACCCAGAACAGTTCAGTGGAAATTACCTTGCGTTGATTTGACAATGATCCATTTTGAGTGACTTCAAAGTATGTTTCATGTCCTCTCAGGCTCATCTCAGCGGGGAAAACACTACCCCCACACCACCATCTCATCCAGCTCAGCCCTTCAATCCCAGACCCACAGCCAGAGCTCGTCCCAGAGCTCGTCCCAGAGCTCGTCCCAGAGCTCGTCCCAGTACAGTAACCACTACCCCCACACCACCAGCGCCACCTCAGGCCTTCAGCCCCATTCTCAGTCCCAATCTCCCAGCCAGAACTTTAGCCACATCCAGGGCCCTGGCTTCTCCCCTGCTCTGCTCAGGAGGAAACAACACATGAGCATCCTGCCCAATCACAACAGAGCTCTGGCCTGGCTGTCTGAAGGGCCAGCGCCCTCTAGTGGTAGTTTTATGAAGGACAGGGACACTGCTGCCAGAGAGGCGTTTGATAGGCAGGTGTTGGAGACGAGGAAGGTGTTGGAGACGAGGCAAGCAGCATCGAATGGTCAGCACTCCATACACTCCATCCTAGTGAGACCAGACGCCCTCAAGAACAACACAGAGAAGGTAACACGCACACCTGACTTCTAGATCGTAAATTCTTTCTTACCATGAACTCATTTTTTATTTTATTTATTTTATTTCTCCTTTATTTAACCAGGTAGGCTAGTTGAGAACAGATTCTCATTTACAACTGCGACCTGGCCAAGATAAAGCAAAGCAGTGCGACACAAACAACAACATAGAGTTACACATGGAGTAAACAAAAATACAGTCAATAATACAATAGCAAAAGTCTATATACAGTGTGTGCAAATGAGACAGGATAAGGGAGGTAAGGCAATAAATAGGCCATAGTGGCGAAATAATTACAATATAGCAATTAAACACTGGAGTGATAGATGTGCAGAAGATGAGTGTTCGAGTAGAGATACTGGTGTGCAAATGAGCAAATTTTTTAAAATAAATAACAGTATGGGGATGAGGTAGTTGGATGGGCTATTTACAGATGGGCTATGTACAGGTGCAGTGATCTGTGAGCTGCTCTGACAGCTGGTGCTTAAAGCTAGTGAGGGAGATACGAGTCTCCAGCTTCAGTGATTTTTGCAGTTCGTTCCAGTCATTGGCAGCAGAGAACTGGAGGGAAAGGCGGCCGAAGGAGGAATTGGCTTTGGGGGTGACCAGTGAGATATACCTGCTGGAGCGCGTGCTACGGGTGGGTGCTGCTATGGTGACCAGTGAGCTGAGATAAGGCGGGGCTTTACCTAGCAAAGACTTATAGATGACCTGGAGCCAGTGGGTTTGGCGCCAAATACGTAACACATGCTAACTGCCACTGTCTGCTATATCCAGCATCAATCATCTTTATTCCTATACAACTGCTGCATCATAATGTCAACATTGTGTATGTGTTGTATCCCTCAGCCCACCAAGTCAGTGCGGTTCCTGACCCAGCCTGATTCCCCTCCACCACGGCCCAGGACCACCTCCCTGCCCTCGGGTAGCCAGCCCCCCGCCAGTACACGGCCTGGTCCACCACCCCTGGAGGTCTGGGCTCCATCACTCACACTGGGGCGAGACGGGCCTGGGATCATACTGAAAGAAGGCAAGGCTCCTGTTCTTAGGAAGGGTCTGGAGCCAAACCCATCTGATGTTCTGACTTCCAATCAGAAACCTACGTCTTCATTATCATCATCATCAGCACCATCTGCGTCAATACAGTCCAGCAGCCCTAGCAGGTAGGAGAGGAACCAGCACCTCCTTTTACACAAACTGTCCTGCTTAATGTCTGGCTTATGGAAGTAGGATTGCTGTATTCTGTATGTGATGGTGGTCCTCTGTGGCTCACTTGCATTGCAAGGGTCATGAGGTCGATTCCCACTGGGGCCCCCCCCATACGTAAAATGTACGCTTGACTGTAAGTCTCTTTGAATAAAAGCGTCTGCTAAATGGCACATAAACTCAGCAAAAAAAGAAACGTCCTCTCAACAGCGTTTATTTTCAGTAAACTTAACATGTGTAAATATTTGTATGAACATAACAAGATTCAACAACTGAGACATAAACTGAACAAGTTCCACAAACATGTGACTAACAGAAATGGAATAATGTCAAAAGGAATGGAATAAAATCAAAAGTAACAGTCAGTTTCTGGTGAGGCCACCAGCTGCATTAAGTACTGCAGTGCATCTCCTCCTCATGGACTGCACCAGATTTGCCAGTTCTTGCTGTGAGATGTTACCCCACTCTTCCACCAAGGCACCTGCAAGTTCCTGGACATTTCTAGGGGGAATGGGCCTAGCCCTCACCCTCCGATCCAACAGGTCCCAGACGTGCTCAATGGGATTGAGATCCGGGCTCTTCGCTGGCCATGGCAGAACACTGACATTCCTGTCTTGCAGGAAATCACCCACATAACGAGCAGTATGGCTGGTGGCATTGTCATGCTGGAGGGTCGTGTCAGGATGAGCAGTGTTGATTGCCTGCAATGACAACAAGCTCAGTCCGATGATGCTGTGATACACCGCCCCACACCATGACGGACCCTTCAACTCCAAATCGATCCCGCTCCAGAGTACAGGCCTCGGTGTAACGCTCATTCCTTCGACGATAAACGAGAATCCGACCCCTGGTGAGACAAAACCGCGACTCGTCAGTGAAGAGCACTTTTTGCCAGTCCTGTCTGGTCCAGCGACGGTGGGTTTGTGCCCATAGGCGACGTTGTTTCCAGTGATGTCTGGTGAGGACCTGCCTTACAACAGGCCTACAAGCCCTCAGTCCAGCCTCTCTCAGCCTATTGTGGAAAGTCTGAGCACTGCTGGAGGGATTGTGCGTTCCTGGTGTAACTCAGGCAGTTGTTGTTGCCATCCTGTACCTGTCCGCAGGTGTGATGTTCGGATGTACCGATCCTGTGCAGGTGTTGTTACACGTGGTCTGCCACTGCAAGGACGATCAGCTGTCCGTTCTGTCTCCCTGTAGCGCTGTCTTAGGCGTCTCACAGTACGGACATTGCAATTTATTGCCCTGGCCACATCTGCAGTCCTCATGCTTACTTCCAGCATGCCTAAGGCACGTTCACGCAGATGAGCAGGGACCCTGGGCATCTTTCTTTTGGTGTTTTTCAGAGTCAGTAGAAAGGCCTCTTTAGTGTCCTAAGTTTTTACAACCATGAGCTTAATTGCCTACCGTCTGTAGGCAATTAGCTATTAGTGTCTTAACGACCGTTCCACAGGTGCATGTTCATTAATTGTTTATGGTTCATTGAACAAGCATGGGAAACAGTGTTTAAACCCTTTACAATGAAGATCTGTGAAGTTATTTGGATTTTTACGAATTATCTTTGAAAGACGGTCCTGAAAAAGGGACGTTTTCTTTTGTTGCTGAAATTATTATGTAATGTGTTAGATAGACAATCTCTTTCTCTATAACACTCATTTCCCTTTCTCTATCCCCCCTCAGACACAGAGTAGCGACATCCTACCAGGCCCAGACAGAGTCAGAGATGAGCCTGATGCAGGGTGAGCCTGTCCTGCTTCATAGACATCGGCCCGACGGACGGGTTCTGCTCACCCAAGAGAGCAGTGGCCACACGGGCCTCTTCCATAGCAGTGTTCTACAGTTCCTAGACCGGTTCAGTTGACGGCCTGTAGTGTTTAGTAAAAAGTTGTGTGGTTTTCACTTAGAAATATAATGACTAGAATGGGGGAAGCTCCTTAGACAGTGACAATTTGATATGCAACTCATACACTCATGGGTACACTCAATATGGCCGCCGGCCCACCCGGGTACACTCAATATGGCCACCGGCCCACCGCATCACATAATGTTGACTTGATAAGGAATGTCCATTCTAGCAATTCTATTTCTATGGATCTCCACGTGTTGACACTGCCCAAACGAGATGCCCAATCTGTGGAAGAGTGTGAGTGTGTATTTTATGTGTGTTGAAAATAATATATTATATTACTGCCATATAGTGACCAAATACAGGGAATATTTGTTGCCCCCTTGAGATTCCTTGGACCTGTTTTAAACTGTAGACAGATAACTATGAGGTTCTGAGATATACTTGTGTATATTTTGATGTCCAGAAGCATGAGTTGCACATAGACCACTGTATACAGTAATTTTTTTCCAATCCGTTGCACAAACCCACCTCAGACCAATGTTTTGCATAAAGAATTAGTGTTTTTTTTATTCAAGAGCTATTAGACACACTGGTCAGTGCCTTTGCAAAGCCCACAAAGTCTAGATTTGAAAAACAATAACAGTCCTCTTACCAGAGGCTAAATGTATGCAAAAGTGATGATCATATAGTGGTAATAAACATTGCTTTCGTCAACTACAGCATGCGTTTGTTACATTCTCAACGTGATTTTGCTAAATAACTTAACACCTATGGTATGTGTTCTGTCCTGTACTTTGAAGACCTTTCTGAGAACAGAGACACACGTGTCCTCTAAGGGATTCTCCTTCTCTGCTCTTTGAGTGCTGAAAATAAATAATGTATGACACATTATAGCAAAAACAAAAGAATCGTTTTATTGGCTGTTGCATGGATCATGTTCCCTTGTTCTGTTTTTCATCTTACTCTTTGTCTTAACGTTTTTCAATAACATTTTAGGCGAATAGAAAAATGTGACCTTGTTCACTAAAACAAACATAGTGAGCTAGGCCTTTTACCTCCACCTATAGCTATGCCATCTCTACTGTAATTTACAGTACCAAGCTATACCCCCCCATCATTCTACTGCGCAGCCGCAGATTCAGTTCGTCCAGACGTGACAACAAATGTTATCAGCATTGGAGGAAATGGGCACAGCATTGGCATCTAAATCATTTTTGATAAGATAAACACTACCATCAAAAATATTTAGCTATTGTCTCGTATAATTTAATCATAAAAACTGAAGTCTTAAAATGCCGGTAAGTGGGCTATTTTGTGTTTTTCAGAGGGGTCCTCCCTTCTTTCCACCCTGAATGATGTGATGCTAACTACCTTACCTAGCTGTAGTTAGCTTCGTCTTGGCTTTTGGATGAGTTAGCATGAGCTAACTATTTTCAACCTGTTTTATACAGTGTCATTATATCTGATAGAGATGTATCCACGTTAACTAGGATGCAGCAAGCGCATCTAGACAAGTTGTTGTGTTAACTACGTTTTATTCTTTGTGCATAGCGATGCAGCAGCTGGTTAGTTAACATGCTAACATTAGCTTGCTTGCATGCAATACATTGCAGTATAGCGAGCCAGCAACTATTGATTGGCCATCCATTGAACTAGCAACTAGATCTTTCAACTATCTTGACAGTTAATTAGCTACCTAACTAGCTATCTTAGCTAACGTTAGCTTTACTGTGATGTTAGCTTGCTAACTGAATTCATTGAGACAAGTTAGCCAGCCAGTTTGATCTCTCCTTTTGCTGTGGTGAGATTTACAACGTTAGCTATGAGCAGTGTTTTCGTATTGCACTACATGACATCATGCGAGAGGCATTGGCTCTGAAATCATGTAGCTACTAGGTGGCTGGCATCATGCATAGTTATTCCCTTTTGCAGAGCAACAAGATGGACAAATCTGACAAGCTGGAGGTCATGGACAACGTCAAAGTGGTTGTGCGATGTCGCCCGCTGAACCAGAAGGAGAGGAGTATGGGCCACAAGCAGGCCGTCAGTGTGGATGAGAACCGAGGGACCATAACCGTCAACAAATTAGAGACCACCCACGAACCCCCCAAGACCTTCACATTTGACACAGTGTTTGGACCAGACAGCAAACAGCTGGACGTTTACAATCTGACAGCCCGCCCCATCATAGACTCAGTATTAGAGGGTTACAATGGTAAATGGAGAGAGGATTTGAAATGATCTGAATGACAGAAACGTTTTGTCCATTTGCTGTTGCTGACACACAATGTAAAACGACACAATTGCATGTGCTGACTGACTGACAACGACAGGCCTATTATCAGATGGCTTCTGTGAATTCCTTTTCAGCATAGCCCCCCCTAGAGATAGCCTCTATTCAGATGTAGTGATGTGTGCTGTCAGTGTGTATTCAGATTAGGAGTGTTGCTGTTTCATCCACCACGTAGGGGTGGTTTCCCAGAGACAGATTAAGTTTAGTAGATATTCTCCATTGAGCATGCTTTTTAGTCCAGGACTAGGCTCAATCTCTGCCTGGTAAACCGCCTCTTTAATACTGACCCTGTGTTTACTCCAGGGACCATCTTTGCGTACGGACAGACAGGGACAGGAAAGACGTTCACCATGGAGGGAGTGAGGGCAGTGCCTGAGCTCCGAGGAATAATCCCCAACTCCTTTGCTCATGTGTTCGGCCACATCGCCAAAGCAGAGGGCGACACCCGGTAAGGACATTTAACACAATCAGGCAAAACAATACAACAACTCCTAGTCAGCCCCCTAGGAGAACAAAAGGCCTCAATCACGCAACACTGGTTGGAGTCAATGTAAACAGACAATTCTTAGGCCTACAAGAAAAAAAGACAGGCACTGTTTTTGACATGCTTGCTGCTCACTGTCTGATCTGAAATAAGTATCTTTCCTGTCAACTGCAGGTTCTTAGTTCGCGTCTCTTATCTGGAGATTTACAATGAAGAAGTGAGGGACCTGCTGGGGAAGGACCAGATGCAGAGGCTGGAGGTTAGAGGATATGATATGCTTCTCAGAATAAACATCCCATTCATTTTGTCAATAATACATCAATGTTGTTGGTTCCTGAAAGGAGACAACAGGACATAGCACATGACTGTGGCATGTTCTTTGTTAAGGGAACTCTAGACGATTAAACCTCTCATAATTCACTTTTTAGTTTCAAATACAGATGAGCATGATAACGTTGTTGGTTCCCAGGAGGGAACTTAAGATATTAATATATAATAGGAATTAGAGAGTATTGCCTGCTTCTAACTCATGTCATTGGTTTGTGTTTGTGTGGCCGGCCAGGTGAAGGAGAGGCCAGATGTGGGTGTTTACATCAAGGACCTGTCTGGTTATGTGGTGAACAACGCTGATGACATGGACAGGATTATGACAATGGGGCACAAGAACCGTAAAGTTTCACATTTTAAACATTTTTTAAGTGTTCTTAGCATTCAAATTTATGAGCATGTATACCATTTGCCAGGCCCCCCTCACAAAAGAGGTTTATAACCTCAAGGGTCTTTTCCTGCTTGAATAAAGGTTATACCACACTCATGGACGAGACCATGAAGTGTAACCAAGAAAATGCAACCAACATGTTTCTGAAAGTGTTCTTTATCCCACCCAGGCTCTGTTGGCTCCACCAACATGAATGAACACAGCTCTCGCTCTCATGCCATCTTCACCATCACCATCGAGTGCAGTGAGAAGGGCGTGGATGGAGACCAGCACGTACGCATGGGAAAACTCCACTTAGTGGATCTGGCGGTAAGGAAGTCACATGAAGAATTAAAAATAAAACATTTCTCAACAGATGGAATCTCCCATAGAGGAAACTTTATGCTTTTTCAGGAGTTAGCAAATTATAGGTAACTGTTTTTTGAGATATAAGAACATAATATGTATAGATTACTTTCATACATTTCTCTGCCTAGAGTCTTCTTAGACTCTGCAATGGGAATTATAATTTTAATTTCAATATAGGACTTTTATGAACATTTTGACTCCAATGATACTGACTTCACCTAGCGGCCTTTAAAAATGTAAGGCATCAGTTTCAGATTCAACATTTTATTGTGGAATAGAAATGTATCTGTGGCTTTATAAGGTGTGGCCCCTTTGTCTCTCTTTAACCCCTCTTTCTCCCCCACACATAGCAAACAGACAGAAAACATAAAAACACCACTTAAACCCCACCACACTGTTCTCTCTCTCTGCCTCTCTCTGTCTGTCTCTCTGTCTGTCTACCCCCCCCCCCCCCCCCCAGGGTTCTGAGCGTCAGGGGAAGACGGGAGCGACGGGCCAGCGGCTGAAAGAGGCCACTAAGATCAACCTGTCTCTGTCCACGCTGGGCAACGTCATCTCAGCCCTGGTGGACGGGAAGAGCACCCACGTCCCCTACAGGAATTCCAAACTTACCCGCCTGCTGCAGGACTCACTGGGGGGAAACTCTAAGACCATGATGGTAACAAACAACACTTCCTGCTTTTACTTCCTCCTGCTTTAATGCTGTGGGGACACTCAAAATGGCTGCCAGTACACCCGTTATGGCATCATTGACTTCATTGTGTCATTGTGACTTCATTGTGTTCTACTTTATTATAGTTCTGTGTTGGCACCCAATTAGTGTCAATGGTAGCAATGACTTGTTAGTTTCAAGTTAATGTCACATGCACAAGTACAGTGAAATGTCTTTCATGCAAACTCAGAACCCAACAACGCAATAATCAATAACAATGTAATACTAGGAAAAACACACCAGAGAAATAAGAAGAAGAAATATGAAGAACACAATAAGTAAGCATTACTATATACAGGGTCAGTTCAATACCATACTATATACAGGGTCAGATCAATATCATACTATATACAGGGTTAGTTCAATACCATACTATATACAGGGTCAGTTCAATACCATACTATATACAGGGTCAGATCAATACCATACTATATACAGGGTCAGATCAATACCATACTATATACAGGGTCAGTTCAATACCATACTATATACAGGGTCAGATCAATACCATACTATATACAGAGTCAGATCAATACCATATTATATACAGGGTCAGTTCAATACCGTACTATATACAGGGTCAGTTCAATACCATACTATATACAGGCTCAGTTCAATACCGTGCTATGTACAGGCTCAGTTCAATACCGTGCTATGTACAGGCTCAGTTCAATACCGTGCTATACACAGGCTCAGTTCAATACCGTGCTATACACAGGCTCAGTTTAATACCGTGCTATACACAGGCTCAGTTTAATACCGTGCTATACACAGGCTCAGTTTAATACCGTGCTATACACAGGCTCAGTCGATATGTATAGGGGTAAGGTGACAGGGATACTGGAGTGATGGAGGTAGATATGTATAGGGGTAAGGGGACAGGGATACTGGAGTGATGGGAGGTAGATATGTATAGGGGTAAGGTGACAGGGATACAGGAGTGATGGAGGTAGGTATGTATAGGGGTAACGGGACAGGGATACTGGAGTGATGGGAGGTAGATATGTATAGGGGTAAGGTGACAGGGATACAGGAGTGATGGAGGTAGATATGTATAGGGGTAAGGGGACAAGGATACTGGAGTGATGGAGGTAGATATACAGTGAGGGAAAAAAGTATTTGATCCCCTGCTGATTTTGTACGTTTGCCCACTGACAAAGAAATGATCAGTCTATAATTTTAATGGTAGGTTTATTTGAACAGTGAGAGACAGAATAACAACAAAAAAATCCAGAAAAAACGCATGTGAAAAATGTTATAAATTGATTTGCATTTTAATGAGGGAAATAAGTATTTGACCCCTCTGCAAAACATGACAGTACTTGGTGGCAAAACCCTTGTTGGCAATCACAGGGGTCAGACGTTTCTTGTAGTTGGCCACCAGGTTTGCACACATCTCAGGAGGGATTTTGTCCCACTCCTCTTTGCACATCTTCTCCAAGTCATTAAGGTTTCGAGGCTGATGTTTGGCAACTCGAACCTTCAGCCCCCTACAGATTTTCTATGGGATTAAGGTCTGGAGACTGGCTAGGCCACTCCAGGACCTTAATGTGCTTCTTCTTGAGCCACTCCTTTGTTGCCTTGGCCGTGTGTTTTGGGTCATTGTCATGCTGGAATACCCATCCATGACCCATTTTCAATGCCCTGGCTGAGGGAAGGAGGTTCTCACCCAAGATTTGACGGTACATGGCCCCTGTCCATCGTCCCTTTGATGCGGTGAAGTTGTCCTGTCCCCTTAGCAGAAAAACACCCCCAAAGCATAATGTTTCCACCTCCATGTTTGACGGTGGGGATGGTGCTCTTGGGGTCATAGGCAGCATTCCTCCTCCTCCAACCACGGCGAGTTGAGTTGATGCCAAAGAGCTCCATTTTGGTCTCATCTGATCACAACACTTTCACCCAGTTGTCCTCTGAATCATTCAGATGTTAATTGGCAAACTTCAGACGGGCATGTATATGTGCTTTCTTGAGCAGGGAGACCTTGCGGGCGCTGCAGGATTTCAGTCCTTCACGGCGTAGTGTGTTACCAATTGTTTTCTTGGTGACTATGGTCTCAGCTGCCTTGAGATCATTGACAAGATCCTCCCGTGTAGTTCTGGGCTGATTCCTCACTGTTCTCATGATCATTGCAACTCTGAATACTGAAGTATAATTACAGGCATTTCATAAGTGTCAAAGGCTTTTATTGACAATTACATGAAGTTGATGCAAAGAGTCAATATTTGCAGTGTTGACCCTTCTTTTTCAAGACCTCTGCAATCCGCCCTGGCATGCTGTCAATTAACGTCTGGGCCACATCCTGACTGATGGCAGCCCGTTCTTGCATAATCAATGCTTGGAGTTTGTCAGAATGTGTGGGTTTTTGTTTGTCCACCCGCCTCTTGAGGATTGACCACAAGTTCTCAATGGGATTATGGTCTGGGGAGTTTCCTGGCCATGGACCCAAAATGTCGATGTTTTGTTCCCCGAGCCACTTAGTTATCACTTTTGCCTTATGGCAAGGTGCTCCATCATGCTGGAAAAGGCATTGTTCGTCACCAAACTGTTCCTGGATGGTTGGGAGAAGTTTCTCTAGGAGGATGTGTTGGTACCATTCTTTATTCATGGTTGTGTTCTTAGGCAAAATTGGGAGTGAGCCCACTCCCTTGGCTGAGAAGCAACCCCTCACATGAATGGTCTCAGGATGCTTTACTGTTGGCATGACACAGGACTGATGGTAGCGCTCACCTTGTCTTCTCCGGACAAGCTTTTTTCCGGATGCCCCAAACAATCGGAAAGGAGATTCATCAGAGGAAATGACTTTACCCCAGTCCTCAGCAGTCCAATCCCTGTACCTTTTGCAGAATATCAGTCTGTCCTTGATGTTTTTCCTGGAGAGAAGTGGCTTCTTTGCTGCCCTTCTTGACACCAGGCCATCCTCCAAACGTCTTCGCCTCACTGTGCGTGCAGATGCACTCACACCTGCCTGCTGCCATTCCTGAGCAAGCTCTGTACTGGTGGTGCCCCGATCCCGCAGCTGAATCAACTTTAGGAGACGGTCCTGGCGCTTGCTGGACTTTCTTGGGCGCCCTGAAGCCTTCTTCACAACAATTGAACCGCTCTCCTTGAAGTTCTTGATGATCCGACAAATGGTTGATTTAGGTTGATTTATCTTACTGGCAGCAATATCCTTGCCTGTGAAGCCCTTTTTGTGCAAAGCAATGATGACTGCATATGATTCCTTGCAGGTAGCCATGGTTGACAGAGGAAGAACAATGATTCCAAGCACCACCCTCCTTTTGAAGCTTCCAGTCTGTTATTCGAACTCAATCAGCATGACAGAGTGATCTCCAGCCTTGTCCTCGTCAACACGCACACCTGTGTTAACGAGAGAATCACTGACATGATGTCAGCTGTTCCTTTTGTGTCAGGGCCGAAATGCAGTGGAAATGATTTTTGGGGATTCAGTTCATTTGCATGGCAAAGAGGGACTTTGCAATTAATTGCAATTCATCTGATCACTCTAAATGACTTTCTGGAGTGTATGCAAATTGCCATCATACAAACTGAGGTATCAGACTTTGTGAAAATTGGTGTTTGTGTCATTCTCAAAACTTTTGGCCACGACTGTATATAGGGGTAAGGTGACAGGGATACAGGAGGGATTGAGGTAGATATGTATAGGGGTAAGGGGACAGGGATACAGGAGTGATGGAGGTAGATATGTATAGGGGTAAGGTGACTAGGCAACAGGATATAAGATAGAGTACCAGCAGCTTGTGAGTGGGTGTGCATGTCTCAGTACAAATGTATGTGTGAGTGATAAGATGATGGAGTGAGTGTGTTTAGGGCTCTGTGAATGTGTAGGGCCATGTGTGAGTGTGTAGGGCCCTGTGTGAGTGTGTAGGGCCCTGTGTGAGTGTGTAAGGCCCTGTGTGAGTGTGTAGGGCCCTGTGTGAGTGTGTAGGGCCCTGTGTGAGTGTGTAGGGCCCTGTGTGTGTGTGTATAGGGCCGTGTGTGTGTGTGTATAGGGCCGTGTGTGTGTGTGTGTAGGGCCCTGTGAGTGTGTGTTTGTTGGGCTCTGTGAGTGTGTGTGTGTAGGGCTCTGTGTGTGTGTGAGTGTGTGTGTGTGTGTAGGGCCCTGTGAGTGTGCGTGTAGGGCCCTGTGAGTGTGTGTGTGTAGGGCCCTGTGAGTGTGTGTGTAGGGCCCTGTGAGTGTGCGTGTAGGGCTCTGTAAGTGTGGGGCCCTGTGAGTGTAGGGCCGTGTGCGTGTAGAGCCCTGTAAGTGTGGGGCCCTGTGAGTGTAGAGCCCTGTGAGTGTGTGTGTGCAGGGCCCTGTGAGTGTGTGTGTAGGGCCCTGTAAGTGTGGGGCCCTGTGAGTGTGCGTGTAGGGCCGTGTGCGTGTAGGGCCCTGTAAGTGTGGGGCGCTGTGAGTGTAGGGCCATGTGAGTGTGCGTGTAGGGCCCTGTAAGTGTGGGGCCCTGTGAGTGTGCGTGTAGGGCCCTCTAAGTGTGGGGCCCTGTGAGTGTGTGTGTGCAGGGCCCTGTGAGTGTGCGTGTAGGGCCCTGTAAGTGTGGGGCCCTGTGAGTGTAGGGCCCTGTGAGTGTGCGTGTAGGGCCGTGTGCGTGTAGGGCCCTGTAAGTGTGGGGCCCTGTGAGTGTGCGTGTAGGGCCCTGTAAGTGTGGGGCCCTGGGAGTGTGCGTGTAGGGCCCTGTGAGTGTGCGTGTAGGGCCCTGTGAGTGAGTGTGCGTGTAGGGCCCTGTGAGTGT
>QNTS01005723.1:5021-49115 GCA_003317085.1 Hucho hucho
AGGAGGCTTGTGGATGATTAGAGGTAGGGGTGAGCTGAGAGGAGGCTTGTGGAGGGCCAGAGGTAATGTTGAGCTGAGAGGAGGCTTGTGGAGGGCCAGAGGTAATGTTGGGCTGAGAGGAGGCTTGTGGAGGGCCAGAGGTAATGTTGAGCTGAGAGGAGGCTTGTGGAGGGCCAGAGGTAATGTTGGGCTGAGAGGAGGCTTGTGGAGGGCCAGAGGTAATGTTGGGCTGAGAGGAGGCTCGCGGGAGGCCCAGGATCCTTACAGGAAACCAGGTTAAGTGAGGAGGAAGACGTACCGTGGGCTGAGAGAGGGGTTTGGGGGTTTGGATGAGGGGAGGGGAGTGGTAACCACTATCTAAGTGTAGATGGATTCACTAGCTAAGCTCTGATACAGGGTCAGCATTGGTTCATACTATTCATGGTTAAGGTTAGGCCTGGAGGGAGAGACATCTGAGCCTAGATCTTTCATATAAGCCTTTGAGGTTAGCGTTCATCCGGAAGATGAACCCTGAGATGTCAGCTCTCTGCTCACCCACGACAACCCCCAACGGCAACCCTGCTGTGCCACGGCAACCAAGACCCGGGTGTTGCCATCCTGCCAAAGCTTCGCCCTCGACAAGCATGGCTTCATTTTGCCCCAAACCTCAATGGAGACTGACTTAGCTGCCATAACTTCCACACCATTCCAGAAATTGACCCCATGGCTAAATAAAGGTTAAATAAAAAAATATTTAAACATGTATCACAGAACTTCATGTTTGAAATGGCACCCTATTCCCTATAGGCTCTGGTCCAATGGCACCCTATTCCCTGTTGGCTCTGGTCCAATGGCACCCTATTCCCTGTTGGCTCTGGTCCAATGGCACCCTATTCCCTGTTGGCTCTGGTCCAATGGCACCCTATTCCCTGTTGGATCTGGTCCAATGGCACCGTATTCCCTGTTGGCTTCGGGTCCAATGGCACCCTATTCCCTATAGGCTTTGGTCCAATGGCACCCTATTCCCTGTTGGCTTCGGGTCCAATGGCACCCTATTCCCTATTGGCTCTGGTCAAATGTCACCCATGTGGTTCTGAATGTTCCCCAGACTGAAAAGTCTCTTGGCTTCAATCCTTCCACTATTCATTGTTGTTGTTGCTGTTTTCCCTTCATCCATTCATGTTGAAGTAAAACAAGACCAAAAAGGCCATTCATGTCAATACTGAGATGGAGTTGATAGAAGCCTGTTCATGTCAATACTGAGATAGAGATTATAGAAGCCTGTTCATGTCAATACTGAGATGGAGATTATAGAAGCCTGTTCATGTCAATACTGAGATGGAGATTATAGAAGCCTGTTCATGTCAATACTGAGATGGAGTTTATAGAAGCCTGTTCATGTCAATACTGAGATGGAGTTTATAGAAGCCTGTTCATGTCAATACTGAGATGGAGTTTATAGAAGCCTGTTCATGTCAATACTGAGATGGAGTTTATAGAAGCCTGTTCATGTCAATACTGAGATGGAGTTTATAGAAGCCTGTTCATGTCAATACTGAGATGGAGTTTATAGAAGCCTGTTCATGTCAATACTGAGATGGAGTTTATNGGAAATAAGTATTTGATCCCCTCTCAATCAGAAAGATTTCTGGCTCCCAGGTGTCTTTTATACAGGAAACGAGCTGAGATTAGGAGCACACTCTTAAAGGGAGTGCTCCTAATCTCAGTTTGTTACCTGTATAAAAGACACCTGTCCACAGAAGCAATCAATCAATCAGATTCCAAACTCACCACCATGGCCAAGACCAAAGAGCTCTCCAAGGATGTCAGGGACAAGATTGTAGACCTACACAAGGCTGGAATGGGCTACAAGACCATCACCAAGCAGCTTGGTGAGAAGGTGACAAGAGTTGGTGCGATTATTCGCAAATGGAAGAAACACAAAAGAACTGTCAATCTCCCTCGGCCTGGGGCTCCATGCAAAATCTCACCTCGTGGAGTTGCAATGATCATGAGAACGGTGAGGAATCAGCCCAGAACTACACGGGAGGATCTTGTCAATGATTTCAAGGCAGCTGGGACCATAGTCACCAAGAAAACAATTGGTAACACACTACGCCGTGAAGGACTGAAATCCTGCAGCCCCCGCAAGGTCCCCCTGCTCAAGAAAGCACATATACATGTCTGAAGTTTGCCAATGAACATCTGAATGACTCAGAGGACAACTGGGTGAAAGTGTTGTGGTCAGATGGAGCTCTTTGGCATCAACTCAACTCGCCGTGTTTGGAGGAGGAGGAATGCTGCCTATGACCCCAAGAATACCATCCCCACCGTCAAACATGGAGGTGGAAACATTATGCTTTGGGGGTGTTTTTCTGCTAAGGGGACAGGACAACTTCACCGCATCAAAGGGACGATGGACGGGGGGGTGAGAACCTCCTTCCCTCAGCCAGGGCATTGAAAATGGGTCGTGGATGGGTATTCCAGCATGACAATGACCCAAAACACACGGTCAAGGCAACAAAGGAGTGGCTCAAGAAGAAGCACATCGATGTCCTGGAGTGGCCTAGCCAGTCTCCAGACCTTAATCCCATAGAAAATCTGTGAAGGGAGCTGAAGGTTCGAGTTGCCAAACGTCAGCCTCGAAACCTTAATGACTTGGAGAAGATCTGCAAAGAGGAGTGGGACAAAATCCCTCCTGAGATGTGTGCAAACCTGGTGGCCAACTACAAGAAACATCTGACTTCTGTGATTGCCAACAAGGGTTTTGCCACCAAGTACTAAGTCATGTTTTGCAGAGGGGTCAAATACTTATTTCCCTCATTAAAATGCAAATCAATTTATAACATTTTTCACATGCATTTCTTTGGATTTTTTTGTTGTTATTCTGTCTCTCACTGTTCAAATAAACCTACCATTAAAATTATAGACTGATCGTTTCTTTGTCAGTGGGCAAATGTACAAAATCAGCAGGGGATCAAATACTTTTTTCCCTCACTGTATCATACTAAAGCCAGTGTAAACTGAGACTGTGAATAAGGTTGCGGTTCAAAGGTTTGTATGAATGGAAGAGGACCATTGTGTGAGGTCCTTACCTGCTGCAGCATCTCTTCTGTAGAGTTTAGCTTGTGTTGATGTTCCGCCAGAGAACTTTCCAGATCACTGATCTTTACTCCCTGAGCTTCCACCTGGTCCGTCAGAACGCTCACCTGTGTGTGTTTGGAATGGAAGAGAAACTCAGTCACACTAGTTGACCGCAATACTTCAATATTTCTGACACCCTCCTTTCAATGTTGTCAACCCACTTGACCCCTGTTCATCCTTCATTCCCACACTCTCTTTCTCCCTCCCTTTGCTCCTTCCCTCCCTCCCTTCTTCCCCCTTTCCTGGCTTCACCCTCCTCCTGGGAAGTTATCTAACCCCAACTTCCACATGCACTTTCTCAAAGTCATTAAAATCACCTCTCTCTGCCTGCCATCCATTTCACAACATATCAGCTCCTTAACTGATATACCCTTCACACTGCCAGATAACAAATATTTCCATAGCTGAATGAAGGACTCTTTGTCCTTCATGAGTTTTTCTCAGTTCAGCTCATCAGGCCGGCTCTGCACTACTCATGATATAGATACAGCTGTTGAGAAACCAAAAAACTAGCAAAAAGCCAATCAGTTACAAAAGGCAGGGCTCAACCAGCCAATCAGGTGGAGGAACATGTTAGTGTGTACATGAGACCTATACACAACAACAAGACATCACATCTGCCAACAAACTGAGGTGTGTTGTAGCCAGCAAGTCTGGACCTGACTTCAGAATAGCCCTTACTCAACAGCCCTGAGAGCTAGTGTACACACACACACACACACACACACACACACACACACACACACAAACTTAAGAAGTACGGCCCTTGTTCCTAACCCATGTTGACACCTGTTCAACAAAACAACACAACAACACTGGATTAAGGCAAACCAACACTGGATTAAGGCAAACCAATTACACCCAACCAAATCTCATGATTTGGTTGGGTCTAATTGTGTTGCTGTCCTGGGGCTCTGTGGGGTGTGTTTGTGAACAGAGCCCTGGGACCAGCTTGCTTAGGGGACTCTTCTCCAGGTTCATCTCTCTGTAGGTGATGGCTTTGTTATGGAAGGATTAGGAATCACTTCCTTTTAGGTTGTAGAATTTAACGGCTCTTTTCTGGATTTTGATAATTAGCAAGTATCGGCCTAATTCTGCTCTGCATGCATTATTTGGTGTTCTACGTTGAGGACGGAGGATATTTTAACATGCAGAATTAATCTCTCTCTAAATCTCACTCTCTCTACATCTCTCTCTCTCTCTCTCTAAATCTCTCTCTCTCTCTACATCTCTCTCTCTCTCTAAATCTCTCTCTCTCTCTACATCTCTACATCTCTCTCTCTCTCTCTCTACATCTCTCTCTCTCGCGACATCTCTCTCTCTCTCTCTCTCTCTCTCTCTCTCTACATCGCTCTCTCAATTCAATTCAATTCAATTCAGGGAGCTTTATTGGCATGGGAAGCATATGTAATATTGCCAAAGCAAGTGAAGCATCTCTCTCTCTAAATCTCTCTGTCTCTCTCTCAATTCACTTCAATGTGCTTTATTGGCATGACTTAACAATGTATATATTGCCAAAGCTTACTTTGGATATTTACAATATTAAAATAGTAATGATCAACATTGTCAACCATTGAACAATAACAATATAGAGGACATGTGCATGTTGGTCTGTGCTCACTGAACCTGTACATTGTCAAGGTTTTGATCAGTAACCGTGGTCAAATAGTTAGCCACGGTGTACTGTGGATTTAGGGCCAGATAGCACTGCATTTTGCTTTGTGCTTGTGCATGTTTCCCAATAAGCTTCTGGTCCTGAGGCTTCAGTGTGTTAGTATAACAGTTTTGTGAACTCAGCCCCAGGACCAGCTGGATGAGGGGACTCTTTTCTTTGCTCAGCTCTCTCTCTATATCTCTGTCTCTTTCTATCTCTCTCTCTCTTTCTCTCTACCTCCATCTCTTTCTCTCTCCCTCCCACTTTCTATCTTCCTCTCTGCCTCTCCCTCTTGCTCTCTCTTTCTCTCTCTCTACGTCACTCTCTCTCTACGTCTCCCTCTCTCTACGTCTCTCTCTCTACATATCTCTCTCTCTCGCTCTCTCTCTCTCTCTCTCTACATCGCTCTCTATCTCCATCGCTCTACATCTATGTCTCTACATCTCTCTCTACATCAATCTCTCTACCTCTCTCTCTCTACATCTCTCTCTACATCTCTCTCCTCTACATCTCTCTCTCTACATCTATCTCTCTACATTTCTCCCTCTACATCTCTCCACATCTCTCGCTCTCTCTCTCTCCACAACTCTCTCTTTCTACCTACATATCTCTACAGCTCTACATCTCTACATCTCTCTCTCCCCCCATCTCTCTTTCTTTCTCTCTCTGTCTCTGTGTCGCTTTCGCTCTCTCTCTCTCTCCTTTTCTCTCTTCCTCTCTCTTTCTCTCTCTCTCCCTCCCTCCCTCCCTCCCTCTGTTATGACTGATACATGATAGATCTGCCACTGTTTATATTTTATTGAGGGCACCAGGGGGCCATTGCAGTGTAATGTGTCCTCTTGTATATCAGTAGGCTCATATTCACCTCGGGGGATTCAGCTGAATTGAATTAATAATTGCTGTAGGTGAGGGGTATACAAACTTAACTACAACTCCTTTATATGGCAATGTGCCGCGAAACACACATGTCTACAGATACAGATAGCTAAAAATACACTTCTCTCCAATACAAACACACAAATGCATTATGGCAAATACAAAACATACACATGCATACATTGTTTATGACATAAGGTAATCTTACCTGGAGGACAAGGGACTCTTTGTCTCCCTCTAAGCGTGTCAATCGTTCTTGGTTAGTCTCGCCGTTCACAGGGGACTGCTGTTTTACCTACAGTACAGAGGAGTGGTCAATTACTGATCAATTTGTGGTCAGTACAAGTACAACTGTAAAGTGAGAGGAGTTACCCACTGTGTCAGCTCTACCTTGAATCAGGGCTCTCTGAAACGAAAGCTCTGACTCTGGAGAGAACAACAAGAACACATACAGCATTGGTATCACATTTCATATAACCTATTGTGGCCTTGGGGTGAGAAGGTCGTGAGTGTGGAATTCTGTAAGAGGTGTATGCTTCTTAAGCTTTCATCAAATGTTGAACATTTTACTATTCTAAGAATTTGATGTTTGCTTCTCGACCAAGGTCGCAAGACCTCAGGCCTTCGTAAATATGGCTTAGCCGTTCATGTAAAGAATGAAACCAAATTAGAGGAAACTGCTGAGAAATCCAGACTTTTTTAAACCAGAACCATGGAACGTTTGTGGCACAGCGACTGTGAGGCTGAGCCAGCCAGCTCAAGTGGTTTACAGTCATTGTGAAATACCATTAAACCTTTAATAGACTATGTAAGAATACTCTGCAGATCTAGCTGTTGAACATTCAGAATCCACAGCATGTGGCTGGAGTTTAACTTCCTTCAAGAGTCATAGCAAAAAGAAGACAAAGGATGCATGTAGCCATATATCTTTTGAACAATAGAATAAGCAAATGCATTATCTCTTCAGCTATTTCAAGGGCTGTAAATAACACATTTTTGGACAACATAAACATCCTGTAAACAAGTCCAAATAAGCAAGTCAGTTTGGTAAAAGAGAGAGAAAAAGCCTTCATATATAATCATCTGTCAGGCCATTTTGTGTCCAAGGTAATCCGTGACAACGAGGTCCAGATGGGACCAGCCAGCAAAGAGCTAAAAACGTCTCCCTAATGACAACAAGATGGCGAAGGATAATTCAGGAATGGGCTGATCATAACTACATCCAGTCTAGTCCTATCAGGTCTATTTCAGGTGCTTCCTGTACTGTACCTCCCAGAGGAAGGACAAAGTCTGAGGTGAAAACACATGTTGCCCATCCATTAATCTATTCATCTATTCTCCTCAGGTACTATGCCCTCTTGACCTGTCTGGTGTTTACCTTTCACGCATCCTAGTATCGCCCGACACATGTTTCCTGCCCCTAATTGGTAATTGGTCACTGGGACCTTGATTGCTGATTGGCCGCAGGGACCGTGAAACAGGTTAAGCCTGGTGCACAAGCTCACCATACCAGATCTGGTTCCCATTTAGTGACACGTTTGAATGTTTTCCTCCTATCCTAGATAACATCCATTTAGCCACGGACTCAGATTAGCCTACACATTCTTCATTGAAATTCAGTAAAAGTTCCTCAACAGATGGATTGACAGCTAATTAAACTATACGGAAATGATGAAGGCTATGTAGAAGCTCATCCAATCATAATCACCTGCAGAGTTTTGGGTATAGTCAATCTGCTTTCTTTGTGAGAGCTTCCCATGTCTGGAACATGCTGCCATCAGACACACACAACTGCACCACCTATCCCACCTTCACAAAAAACAAAGACATGGCTAAAGGCCAATCAGACTTGTGAACATAATCCCCAGCTGTCTATTGCCGCTTTCCATGTTGTTTGTAGCGTGTGAGGTGTGGAAACACTGTTGCTTTTATGGATTTTGTTTTGTTTCTTTTTTTGCTATTGTTCTGCGTGCTACATTTGCTTGTGCTATGTTGCGCTGCGTGTGCTCACTGCTCATTGTTTGTCTGTATTGTAATTGTTTTTAAAAACCTGCCCAGGGACTGCGGTTGAAAATTAGCTAGCTGGCTAAAACCGGCACTTTTACTGAATCGTTGATTAATGTGCACTGTCCCTGTAAAAATAAAATTAACTTAAATAAGTCAAATATTATATTATTCCTGTTCAGTAAAGAAACGCAGGGAGAGTTGGGTCCCATGTGGCTCAGTTGGTAGATGCCAGGGTTGGATTCCCTTGGGGGACCAGTACAAACAAGAAAGTAAACAAGGTATGGATATGTATGCTCTCATTACTGTAAGTCGCTCTGGATAAGAATGTATGCTTAATGACTAAAATGTCTATGTAAAATGAGAGTTCAAAGGGTTTTCCAGAAAGCTGGTTACCATGTTTTATTGAATTCTATCTGTTGCTCTTCAACAATTCTCAAGCTTTTCCCTCTACCAGCTGTTAATTGAAGGGCCTTGTTCTGTGAAGGTGTAGAAATTACAGACAACAGAACAGGTAACTACTGTGCTGCCCTACCAAGCAAAAAGGCAGTAACTTCTCATTTAGTCGAAAATACATGAAATACATGCTTAATCATGTGGACAAGTATCCTGCCTCTATTGTATTGTGTTTTGGAGAAAACGGGGGTCATGCTAGCAGTAACTGCATAAGGTTACTGTGAAACCAAGATAAATAAAAGCAATTTTTCTCAGTTCCACGCTATGAGCAGTTACTGCCTTTTTGCTTTTTAGGGCAGTATGACGCACAACTTTCCAGCTTACGGTCAAAACAGGTGAGCCTGTACTATCAATGTTTCTAACTGTGTTACAATGAGCAACTCCACAACACAAGTCTTTCTCCATGTGCATCTCCAGTATGCAAGGTATTTCACTGTCTGTGTACAATTGCTCTTTACAGATGCAGTACAGATGTATAAGCATGGAAAATGCATGAAAGTGAAACCTCAAAGTCTCTTACCTTTTTCAGCCAGGCAAAATGCTTATAAAAATCTATGTTATATTCCATTCTATTGGCCCATTGTAGCTTTGACTATTTCCTTCCTCAAACTCTACACTGTAACTTATCCTGGCAGAGAGAGAGCGAGAGAGCGAGAGAGAGCGAGAGAGCGAGAGAGAGAGAGAGAGAGAGAGAGAGAGAGAGAGAGAGAGAGAGAGAGCAAAAAAGAAACCGATAGAAAAGAGAGTGATTAATAGAGTAGATCTCAGAAAGAAAGATACTTTATCACTGTTAATCTCCCTGAATCCTTCTATCTTCTTCCTCTTCCCCTCCTTCCCTCTCTCCTGCTGCAGAGAGACTGTAGTGGGGACCCTATGGTGTGCTGTGTCTGGTTCGGACCCTGGCTGTGCGGTTTGGAGCCCAGACAGAGGCAGGCTGAGAAGTGGCTAATCTCCCTCCCTTTCTTCTCCTCCCCTCTCTCTCTCCTCTTCTCTCTCTCTCTCTCTTATGCACGCACAAACACACACACACACAAACACTCTCTCTCTCTCACTTGCTTTCTGTCTCTCTCTTTTCATCCCTCTCCCTCTCTGTCTCATACACAAACATTATCACTTTGTTCTTTTAGTCTGTATTCCCCCCCCCCCCCCCCCTTCTCTCTCTCTCTGAAGTACCTACTTTTGTGATCTCTCTAAAGGGGCACAGGAGAGAGGGAGCATTCTGCTATACATGCTTGTCACAGATGTGGTACAGACCAGGAAAGGTAGGTAGACAGAGAGGAGGGTGAGGAGGAAGAGAAAGCGGAGATTAAATAGGCGGGAGGGGAGGGATGGTGGGTAGGTGAGGAGGAAGAAGGGGGGAATAGGAAAAGGAGGGAGGGGGATAGAGGAGTTGAAGTGGAGTTAGGTGGGGAGAGTATTAGATGTTCCTTTCCTTACCCTGAATGTGCATAGTAAGTACGTGATAAAGTTTATATGCAAATAAAACCAACATCAAAATGCAAGCAGGAAGGAGTGGATAAGGAGAAGAAAGAGGAGGAAGGGATGGAGGAGGGGAACTAACTGCTCCCAGTCTGAGCAGCAGCTACCTCTGGAACTCATTACCAGTGGCAGATCCCTGAGACCCCTGCTCTGGCTCCTACTCCTGGGTGTGGAGGGGATGGGAGGGGGCATCCACCCTGAATGAAGACCACCACAGAACAGACCTGATGCCTTCATGTACCCTATAAATACTGTACATGGCCTAGTTGTTCACCTAGCAATTCTGCCTGGTCTCCTACAGTGCATTACATTATTTGCAGGTAGAGTTCTCAGACTCATAGGCTCTCTGTGTGGGAAAGGGGGATACCTAGTCAGTTGTACAACTGAATGCATTTAACTGAAATGTGTCTTCCACATTTAACCCAACCCCTCTGAATCAGAGAGGCGTGGAGGGCTGCCTTAATCAATGTCCATGACACCAGCGCCCGGGAACAGTTGTTGGGGGTTATCTACCTTGCTCAAGCCTCCTTTCAGTTATTGGCCTAACGCTCTTAAATGCTAGGCTACCTGCCACCCTTCTGGCTGGTGGAGGGCTGTGTCGGGGGCTAGGGTCAGTCTGTTATATCTGGAGTATTTCTCCTCTCTTATCCGGTGTCCTGTGTGAATTTAAGTATGCTCTCTCTCTCTTTCTCTCTTTCTTTCATTCTTTCATTCTTTCATTCTTTCATTCTTTCTTTCATTCTTTCATTCTTTCTTTCTTTCTTTCTTTCTTTCTTTCTTTCTCTCTCTCTCTCGGAGGACCTGAGCCTTAGGACCATTCCTCAGGACTACATGGCCTGATGACTCCTTGCTGTCCCCAGTCCACCTGGTCATGCTGCTGCTCCAGTTTCAACTGTTCTGCCTGCGGCTATGGAACCCTGACCTGTTCACCAGACGTGCTACCTGTCCCAGACCTGCTGTTTTCAACTCTCTAGAGACCGCAGGAGCGGTAAAGATACTCTGAATGATCGGCTATGAAAAGCCAAATGACATTTACTCCTGAGGTGCTGACCTGTTGCACCCTCGACAACCACGTATTATTATTTGACCCTGCTGGTCATCTATGAACATTTTAAAATCTTGGCCGTGTTCTGTTAAAAAATCTCCACCCGGCACAGTCAAAACTGGCCACCCCTCATAGCCTGGTTCCTCTCTAGGTTTCTAGGGAGTTTTTCCTAGACACCTTGCTTCTACACATGCATTGCTTGCTGTTTGGGGTTTTAGGCTGGGTTTCTGTAAAGCACTCTGTGACATCTGCTGATGTAAGAAGGGTTTTATAAATACATTTGATTTGATTTGATTTGTACAATGGAACCCAGAAACAAGGTTTCCTGAAAAAAATACACCACACTAGCCAGTTTAGTGTGTGAAGTGAGCTTAGGCTGTGTTGACGGTACTCACCCCTCCCTTCTCCAGCCACTCTAACAGGGTGTGTGCTGTGTCTATGGGGACCTGTCTCCTCATGGACTCCTGGTCCACCTGGCCCTCCAGGGCTACTCTGAGATCCTCTACCAGCTGCAGCACCCTGATGTCGGGAGTAATGGCTGAGGTCAGGGCAGGAATGAGGGCAGAGTCCGAACCCTGGGAGGGGTAACCCTGGGCCCCAAACTTCAAGAAGGCCTCGCAGAACCCTCCTGCCAATAAAATGTAATCATTTAGGTTAGAGGTACGGTTAGGGTTAGGGCAAAGATCATAGTGGTGATACAGCCATCAGAGCCTCAATGCTAGCTATCCCAGAGTCTAGAAATCCATTTTGACTTGTTTGGATTTTCTGAAATCGGATTACTATAAACTGTTCGGTGTTGAATATATTGTATGTGACTGCTCCACAAACAGGCTGTCAGGATTGCTGAGTGAAAGTACTATGTGCTGATGAATGTCTCATGTCAGTTTGAATTTCCAAATTGAGTCACTGAATAGATCAACATACTGTGTGAAACAATTGAAAACATCCCACTGCTACCTAGCAAGACCACTGGAGGGCACACTCACACTACAACGCTAGCTTCTACAGTGCCTGAATGCTGTCAGCTTTGAAAGTGTTCTCTATAGGGATATTGTCAGGACATTGTATGTTGTATTGACCGCCTCTATGAGTAAAGGCAGTGGGTCAAAGTTCTGTGCTCTGATGGTCTTTTACATATTGCACTAGTCTGCACAGATATATATTCATGATCTAATGTCACCTTAGTTGTAGCCCTATTACGGGAATTCCTAGAATTATCGTTACTAGCATTATGCTAGCCTGTATGACTACCTCTATGGGTGATGTCATTGTTTTCTCAGTCTTAGAGCAGTGTGCTGGGGGTCATTAGCACTATGCTATCCCTATTATTAGGAACCCCAACAGAGTCATCTGTTAAACTGCTGTGGTTGGGACAAACAGTCGTGACTGAAATGTATCACTCTTGTAAGAAACAGGGTGAGCTGAACAACATGGAGAGAGAGAGAGAGTTATACAGTGAGGTGGACAACTACATACAAGGATGAAGAGAAAATAAATAAAACATTACTGTTGTATTTGTCTTTCTGGCTAGCACCAATCTTGCTGACAGCTGCTTTAATGAGGAATGTTTTTATATTCTATGACTGTGATATGTGGTTTTATGGACCTTCGTTGAATGCACTGACTGTAAGTTGCTCTGGATAAGAGTGTCTGCTAAATGACCAAAATGTAAATGTAATAAAAATGATGTATGAATGGAAAAGATCAGGTGGGGGAAGAAGAGAGGCAGCTTCAAAGACTAGCAGAAAGGTTGATGTACAGTAGCCTACTGACAAGGACCATCTAATCAAATACTGCACGTTTCCCCCAGTAAATCTGCTCTAGTTGGAACAAACTCAATCCCAGTATCTCAAACTTCAAGATCACAAGAGGAACTTCTGTTTCCTCATTTCATGTAAAATCTAAAGTACACAATTTTTTGATTATGCTTAGAAAGAACTGAACACAATGTAAGATTTCTACTCTAAGTTAATCTATTTAAATCTCAATGAAACCTTTTTTGACATGATCAAATACCAGTCTAAAGAGAGCAGTAATTGCAAGCCGGGTTGTCTTTGAGGAGGTCTTAATAAAATGGAAACTTACCAGCGATAATGTCATCCATTTGCTCCAAGGCTGCCTCCAGCATGTGGCTGGCATCTGACGCCATGGCAACGGGCTACTTCATACACTGTTACTCACTGGATCACCTTGCACTGGTAGGAGAAATTGAAATCGAGAAAGAGAGGGAGGGGGGGAGGGATGCAGGGAGTGGGAGTAGAGCGAGAGGAGGGTTTGAGAGAGACTGAGAGGGGCAGAAGGAGCAGAAGGGAGGGGAGGGTTTGAGAGAGACTGAGAGGGGCCGAAAGAGCAGAAGGTAGGGGAGTAAGAGATGGGACAGTTTTCAATCATGAACTTAAATGTAAAACCAGTCAAAGAGATTCTAATCATGCACTCAGATGACTGGAGCTTTAGGGAGTACTCTTTACCTCTTAGATCCATTTACAGCAAAACAACAACTGCCCCATCCCTTTTTCCCATGTAAATATCCTACATGGATGTGGCTTTTGGCTTTAAATGTTCCTCTCATTTTGCGGGCGGAGTTCTTTGTCAGCAGTCCTATACACTTGGGATGGAATACCAACCTTGGCATTGTTTGTGTTTGTGGTGCGGTCAGCCCAACGCATCCCTGGGGGTACAATGCCTGCCCTTCAGGACATCTACAGCACCCGGTGTCACAGAAAGGCCTGGAAGATCATCATGGACCTCAGCCATGAGCCACAGCCTGTTCACCCTGCTACCATCTAGAAGGTGGAGACAGGTACATCAAAGCTGGAACCAATAGACTGAAAAACAGCTTCAATTTCCAGGCCATCAGACTGTTGAATATTCACCACTAGCTGGCTTCTGCCCAGTACACTGCCCTGAACCTTAGTCACTGCTTTTATTCTCCGTGGACTTTACAGTGTCCCAGAACTTTTTTGAGTGTGTGCTACAGGATGCAAATTTCTGCTTGAAAAAGCTAGCCTTAGCTTTCCTAACTGTGTATATTGGTTCCTGACTTCCCTGAAAAGTAGCGTATCGTGGGGGCTATTCGATGCTAATGCAGAAAGCCACAGGATGTTTTTGTGCTGGTCAAGGGCAGTCAGATCTGGAGAAAACCAAGGGCTATATCTGTTCCTGGCTCAAGATTTTTTGAAAGTGGCATGCTTATTTAAGATGGTGAGGAAGGCAGCCTGTACTCTAAATAAACTAAGTAAAAAATAGAATAAAAAGTAACACAATAAGATAACAATAATGAGGCTGTATACAGGGGGTATCGATACTGAGTCAATGTGCTGGGGTACAGGTTAGTCGAGGTAATTTGTAAAGGGGTAAAATCCAGAAATCTAGCAGTGGCTTCCGATTAAATTCAATTTTTACTTTCGCCGTAAAGCCTTTTTGAAATCTGACAACGCTGTGAGATTTCCAAAATTCTAAGCTTTTGAAGAGTGTGCAACACTTGTATTTTCATGAATGTTTTATAATATACATTTGTAATTTGAATTTGGCGCTCTACATTTTTCCGGATGTTGTCAAGGATGGGGCGCTAGCGCCACACTGCTCCTTAACCCTTTCATGCATGAGTTCCAAATATCTCTAATGGTCGCCCCAGCGTGAGTTTTTTTATGCACGTGATGATGTTAGAACATTCTCTCCATTCCAGAATGTGATTGTTATTCAACAGTACATTTAATCCGCGCTGCCCTCAATCCAAGGAATTTAGCCTGTTTTTATTTATAGGCTGTTTCAACTTCAAATGATTTTCTAACAAGTTTTTATTTTCTAAGAACAGTTTGAATTGAGGTGTGTTCTGCCTCCTCATTCATTAACATAAACATTTTAATTTTTACTTTTGCGGACAATTAGATTTTTGGGACATTTCTGACCCGGACAAAATTCCCCAAGCACTTCCTAATTGTTTGTGCAGTTCAAGTCTGCAGACATTTGCTCATCTTGCGTCGGAACAGGATCTGCACGTGTTTTCAATTACAGGTGACAAATCATGCATTCCGGTTCTTGCATAGATTGTAATGGGCACATATTCTGTGTGTAAAATATTCCAGCTGTGTAGCCATGTTTGTTGACATACAATGCATTCTGGGTTTCACGTAATCGTCTGTTTGACCAAAGATGTTATAACAAAATGAGGTGAGTAAGGGTTCACTCATTTTCTGAGGACTTCCGGAAATGAATGGTGGGATGTGAACGATGGTAGATGACACATCCCTTCAACGTGCATACTATAAACAGACCAAACTCATCTTGTCTTCTCTTATTATCTTTGGTTTCTGTGAGGAAAAAAAGCATGGCTGCGTGCTGAGACTAATCGTCGTTTACTTTCGATTCCTAGAAAGTGTTTTACCTAATTATTTTGGTCAATGGTGAGCTCACCTGTGATGTGATTAATTATACATAGTAATTGCTATTAACTAATTTATATTGTAGTTTATGTCAGCCGAGAGTTAGAAAATATGACCACGCTAGGACAAATGTAGCCTACATTTTTACGGTTAGGGTGATTGTGCTATGCTGTAGCTACTTCTGTGAATGTCTGAACATTGCATCCCAAAATAAACTGCTCACATTCTGGACATGTAAGGACTGTGTTTGTGTAAATAGTTTCTGAAAAAAGTGTGGCCAGCTCAATTGTTGATTGTTGTCGTTCGAAACTGGCATTCTAAATGAGCGTTCTAAACAAGCGTTCTAATCACAAGGATGTGATCGTATGCTTCAGGGACCACTGTAGAACGATCACAGCCATGTGATGGTACGTGTGAAAGGGTTAATTATCCCCAAGAGGTTAACCACTTTCACTGTAGTGTCCAACATGTATTTCAAGCTGTCAAGCATTTCCCTGGCAGCAAGAGCCTCTCGGTGGATGCTGCAGTGTACCCAAGGGGCGTCGGGAGCAACTGCTTGCACGCGCGTTACCACTCCACTATGTCTCCCTGTCATGGCTTTTGTGCCATCAGTACAGATACCAACATCAGCAGCAGCTATGTTTGGCTACATACGGACCATTAGTGGAATTCCCGTGAGAGAGTAACGGTTAATGTGATTGGATGTTAATCATTTGACTAGGCTACCTATATTTTACGTGAAACGAGGCTACTCAGGTGAGAAAAAAATCTGGACTGTTTGAAAATGTGAGAAAAAAAATGTGAACCCCCCCGTGGGATGGTAGAGCTAACGTAGGCTAATGTGATTAGCATGAGGTTGTAAGTAACAAGAACATTTCCCAGGACATAGACATATCTGATATATCTGGCAAAAAGCTTACATTCTTGATAATCTAACTGCACTGTCCAATTTGCATTAGCTATTACAGTGAAAGAATACCATGCTGTTGTTTGAGGAGAGTGCACAGTTATGAACTTGAAAATGTATTAACTTCTTAGGGAGTATCGCTTGCCTTGTGGTAGCAGAGAGAAGAGTCTATGATTTGGGTGACTGGAGTCTTTGACCTGGTATCTTCCTCTGACCTGGTATAGAGGTCCTGGATGGCAGGAAGCTTGGCCCCAGTGATGTACAGGGCCTTACGCACTACCCTCTGTAGTGCCTTATGGTCGGATGCTGAGCAGTTGCCATACCAGAGACGGTGATGCAACCGGTCAGGATGCTCTCGATGGTGCAGATGTAAAACTGTTTGAGGATCTGGGGACCCATGCCAAATCTTTTCAGTCTTCTGAGGGGAAAAGCTGTTGTCCTGCCCTCTTCACGACTGTCTTGGTGTGTTTGGACCATGATAGTATGTTGGTGATGTGGACACCAAGGAACCTGAAACTCTCGACCCGCTCCACTATAGCCTCGTCGATGTGAATAGGGAGCTGTTCTGCCCTCCTTTTCCAGGAGTCCACGATCAGCTCCATTGTCTTGATCACATTGAGGGAGAGGTTGTTGTCCTGGCACCACACAGTACGTTGTAATGGCATCCCCCACTCTGTTGCAGAGTGAAATCCACTACTGCAGTGGGCTACTATAAACTAAATAAACACATGCAGTACCAGTAAAAAGTTTGAACACACTTACTCATTCAAGGGTTTTTCTTTATTTTTACTATTTTCTACATTGTAGAATAATAGTGAAGACATCAAAACTATGAAATAACACATATGGAATCATGTAGTAACCAAAAAAGTGTTACACAAATCAAAATATATATAATACTTGAGATTTTTCACAGTAGCCACCCTTTGCCTTGATGACAGCTTTGCACACTCTTGGCATTTTCTCAACCAAATTCACAAGGTCGTCACCTGCAATGCTTTTCAATTAATAGGTGTGCCTTTAAAACTTAATTTGTGGAATTTCTTAACGAGCCAGTCAGTTGTGTTGTGACAAGGTAGGGGTGGTATACATAAGATAGCCCTATTTATTAAAATACCAAGTCCATAGTATGGCAACAACAGCTCAAATAAGCAAAGATAAAAGATAGTCCATCATTACTTTAAGACATGAAGGTCAGTCAATATGGAATATTTTAGAACTTTTAAAGTTTCCTCAAGTGCAGTCGCAAAAACCATCAAGTGCTATGATGAAACTAGCTCTCATGAGGACCGCCACAGGAAAGGAAGACCAAGAGTTACCTCTGCTGCAGAGGATAAGTTCATTAGAGTTACCAGCCTCAGAAATTGCAGCCCAAATAAATGCTTTACAGAGTTCAAGTAACAGACACATCTCAACATCAACTGTTCAAAGGAGACTCCATGAATTAGGTCTTCATGGTCAAATTTCTACAAATAAACCACTACTAAAGGACACCAATAAGAAGAGGAAACACGAGCAATGGACATTAGAAAGCTGGAAATCTGTCCTTTGATCTGATGAGTACCAATTTTTGATTTTTGGTTCCAACCGCTGTGTCTTTGTGAGACGCAGAGTAGATGAACGGATGATGTTCGCATGTGTGGGTCCCACCGTGAAGCATGGAGGAGGAGGTGTGATGGTGTGGTACTTTGCTGGTGATATTGTCTGTGATTTATTTAAAATTCAAGGTACACTTAACCAGCATGCCTACCACAGCGGTACACCATCCCATCTGGTTTGCCCTTAGTGGGACATTTGTTTTCAAGAGGACAATGACCCAACACACCTCCAGACTGTGTAAAGGCTATTTTAAGGAGAGTAATGGAGTGCTGCATCAGATGACCTGGCCTCCACAATCACCAAACCTCAACCCAATTGAGATGGTTTGGGATGAGTTGGACCGCAGACTGAAGGAAAAGCCGCCAACAAGTGCTCAGCACATGTGGGAACTCCTTCAAGACTGTTGGAAAAGCATTCCAGGTGAAGCTGGTTGAGAAAAGGCAAAGGGTGGCTATCTCAATATTAAATATATTTTGATTTGTTCAGTACTTTTTTGGTTGCTACATGATTCCAAATATGTTGTTTCATAGTTTTGATGTCTACAATCTACAATGTAGAAAATAGTAAAAATAAAGAAAAACCCTTGAATGAGTAGGTGTATCCAAACTTTTGACTGGTACTGTATGTTTGCCAATGTGTTGTAGTCACACACATCCAAGGGTCGATACGTAGACTGCTTACTGAATCACAGGTTGTTACATCATAGCACTCTGGCTCCGTTGTGGCAGAGATGGAATCACTGGAGGAGTGATAACCTACCAACTGAACTGCACCACAAGAAAACGTATCTATCAGATTAGTCAGATTTTATCAATTCCTTGACCAGAACCAGAGTACTGCATCATCCTACCACCCCTATCTTATAGTTAATTCAAGGTCTTTGGTGTGTGAAAAATGTGCTATCTAGAACCTAAAAAGTTATTCGGCTGTCCCCTTTGGGGAACCCTTCGAGGAACCCTTTATGTTCCAATTAGAACCCTTTCCACAGAGGGTTCTACATATAATCCAAAAGGTGGAGACAGCCTCTGGAGACAGCCGAAGAACCCTTTTTTGAACTTGTTTTTCTAAGAGTGTATAATGACATCCACTCTGAACATTTCGACTTGTAGGCCTATTTTAGTCACAGCCATTCGGTTGTTGGCTAAATACATGCTTTTATTTCTGTCCAGGGAATTACAAAAGCACGTTAATGATATGGTACATACACTGTGTTTGCTCCCACAAACCTCTGCACCGCTCAACACAATCCAAGAGGAAAGAAACAACCTTCTGGATGTCCAGTGACAAACACAGCTCAGATAGCTGTTCTAGTGGGGAAGAAGGCATCATAACATTGTTTTACAGTTGGAGTATTTGAGATGTTATCTACACACCCTCCCCTACCACCTGCTCTATCCCTTCCCTCTCCTCTCCCGTCTCCGGCCCCCTAGGCTCGACAAAACATACCTTCTGCTGTTGCATCTCCAGTTGAGTTTCCTTTCGTTCAAGTAAGTACAGGTTTTAAATTGAATCCCATTCCATACACAGTAACCATGAATCTGTCTTTGGTATTGACTGAAATGCATCATTTCTATTTGATTTGACCTACATTGACATATGCCGTTGGGAGAATGTTCACTCACCGAGTTATTGCCCCATGCGTAGCATCTGTTGGGAGCAGGATGGCTTATTAACAGTATTATAATGTACATTTAGCCAGTGGGCTGCTACAATTGATGTAACATTACACATTATCACAACATACTGTATGTGTGGAGAGGTTTATCTTCTGTAGTGTAATGTGTTCACATAACCCAATTTAAATTTATAGTGTTGCAGATTCATTAGTAATAGAACATTTATGTTCCACTGTTGCCCCTCTGTTCCATTTGCATCCACCTGTGTGTTCTTTTGACAGTGTACGTGTCCTATCAGCGGTAGAGAAAGCGAAACATCTCACAGGCAATTTTTTTTCTGATTGGGCAGGGTGGGGTGAGCGTGGGTGAATGGGGAATAGGTAGACCAGAGCCAGCTGTTATCGGGCAGATTCCTGTTGAAACAATTGTGAAGGTTCCTGTCTGTGTAAGTGGGCTTTCCCTCTCTTTCCCTCTGACCATCTTACGTGAGAATGCACGCCGGAAAGCATTCTCACGTAAGGAAGGGATCGCCCACTTACACAGACAAGAACCTTGACCTTTTTGTTTTTATGGTAAACAGCCTTTATGTAGCATCTTCATTATCCACCACCTTTGCTATCTGTATAGGAGAGCATGGGGAGGCAGTGATGTGCTGCTATGCCTTACAAGGCCACCAGAGAGCATCAAATGACTAGATACAGTATGCCAATTACCATGCCAATCATGAATGGTGTTCTGTCTAATATACTGTTCAGAAAAATACACATCATGAAATAGTCTACACATCAAAACATAGGCTACACATCATAACATAGTCTACACGTCATACCATTGGCTACACATCATACCATAGGCTACACATCATAACATAGGCTACACATGTTAACATAGGCTACACATCATAACATAGGCTACACATCATAACATAGGCTACACATGTTAACATAGGCTACACATCATAACATAGGCTACACATCATAACATAGGCTACACATCATAACATAGTCTACACATGTTAACATAGGCTGCACATCATAACATAGGCTACACATCATAACATAAGCTACACATCATAACATAGTCTACACATCATAACATAGGCTACACATCATAACATAGGCTACACATGTTAACATAGGCTACAAATCATAACATAGGCTACACATCATAACATAGGCTACACATCATAACATGGTCTACGCATCATAACATAGGCAACACATCATAACATCATAACAGGCTAACTTGTAACTTCCGGCGCCGACAGAGATGGCAGTCTCGCTTCACGTTCTCAGGAAACTATGCAGTATTTTGTTTTTTTATGTATTACTTCTTACATTGTTACCCCGGGAAATATTACGTTTTATTACATACAACCGGGAGGAACTATTGGATATAAGAGCAACGTCAACTTACCAACATTACGACCAGGAATACGACTTTCCCGAAGCGGATTCTCTGTTTGGTACCCCAACTAGGACAAAAGACTGGATCCCAGCCGGCGACTCAAAACAATGGCGGCGCAGGAGAAGGGGGAAACGCGGCGGTCTTCTGGTCAAGCTACGTCGACGGTCGCATCGTGCACCTCTCCCGAGTATTTTAATCGCCAATGTCCAGTCTCTGGACAACAAAGTGGACGAAATCAGAGCGAGGGTTGCCTTCCAGAGAGACATCCGAGACTGCAACGTTCTTTGCTTCACGGAAACATGGCTCACTCAGGACACGTTATCTGAGTCGGTACAGCCACCTGGTTTCTCCACGCATCGCGCCGACAGAAACAAACATCTATCTGGTAAGAAGAAGGGCGGGGGTGTGTGTCTTATGATTAACGAGACGTGGTGTGATCATAACAACATACAGGAACTCAAGTCCTTTTGTTCACCTGACATAGAATTCCTTACAATCAAATGCCGACCGCATTATCTACCAAGAGAATTCTCCTCGATTATAATCACAGCCGTGTACATCCCCCCTCAAGCTGACACATCGACGGCACTGAAAGAAATTCATTGGACTCTATGTAAATTGGAAACCACATATCCTGAGGCTGCATTTATTGTGGCTGGGGATTTTAATAAGGCTAATTTGAAAACAAGGCTCCCGAAATTTTACCAGCATATCGAATGTGCCACCCGGGCTGGTAAAATCCTGGATCATTGTTATTCNACGACGTCCTGCTCCCAGACAAACTAAACAACTTCTTTGCTCGCTTTGAGGATAATACAGTGCCACCGACACGGCCCGCTACCAAAACCTGTGGGCTCACCTTCACCACAGCCAACGTGAGGAAAACATTTAAATGTGTTAACCCTCGCAAGGCTGCTGGCCCAGATGGCATCCCTGGCCGTGTCCTCAGAGCATGCGCAGACCAGCTGGCTGGTGTGTATACGGACATATTCAATCAGTCCCTATCCCAGTCTGCTGTTCCCACATGCTTCAAGAGGGCCACCATTGTTCCTGTTCCCAAGAAAGCTAAGGTAACTGAGCTAAATGACTATCGCCCCGTAGCACTCACTTCCATCATCATGAAGTGCTTTGAGAGACTAGTCAAGGATCATATCACCTCCATCCTGCCAGACACCCTGGACCCACTCCAATTTGCTTACCGTCCCAATAGGTCCACAGACGATGCAATCACACTGCATACTGCCCTAACCCATCTGGACAAGAGGAATACTTATGTAAGAATGCTGTTCATCGACTACAGCTCAGCATTTAACACCATAGTTCCCTCCAAGCTCGTCATTAACCTCGAGACCCTAGGTCTCGACCCAGCCCTGTGCAACTGGGCTGACGGGCCGGCCCCAGGTGGTGAGGGTAGGAAACAACACCTCCACCCCGCTGATCCTCAACACTGGGGCCCCACAAGGGTGCGTTATCAGCCCTCTCCTGTACTCCCTGTTTACCCATGACTGCGTGGCCAAGCACGCATCACACTCAATCATCAAGTTTGCTGACGACACTACAGTGGTAGGCTTGATTACCAACAACGACGAGACGGCCTACAGGAAGGAGGTGAGGGCCCTCGGAGTGTGGTGTCAGGAAAATAACCTCTCACTCAATGTCAACAAAACAAAGGAGATGATCGTGGACTTCAGGAAACAGGAGAAGGAGCACCCCCCTATCCACATCAACGGGACAGTAGTGGAGAAGGTGGAAAGTTTTAAGTTCCTCGGCGTACACATCACGGACAAACTGAATTGGACCACCCACACAGACAACGTGGTGAAGAAGGCGCAACAGCGCCTTTTCAACCTCAGGAGGCTGAAGAAATTCGGCTTGTCACCAAAATCACTTACAAACTTCTACAGATGCACAATCGAGAGCATCCTGTTGGGCTGTATCACCACCTGGTACGGCAACTGCTCCGCCCACAACCGTAAGGCTCTCCAGAGTGTAGTGAGGACTGCACAACGCATCACCGGGGGTAAACTACCTGCCCTTCAGGACACCTACACCACCCGATGTCACAGGAAGGCCAAAAAGATAATCAAGGACAACAACCACCCGAGCCACTGCCTGTTCACCCCGCTATCATCCAGAAGGCGAGGTCAGTACAGGTGCATCAAAGCTGGGACCGAGAGACTGAAAAACAGCTTCTACCTCAAGGCCATCAGACTGTTAAACAGCCATCACTAACATTGAGTGGCTGCTGCCAACATACTGACTTAAATCTCTAGCCACTTTAAAAATAGGAATTGGATGTGACAAATGTATCACTAGCCACTTTTTAAACAATTTTGTATATAATGTATATAATGTTTACATATCCGACATTACTCATATCAAATGTATACACTGTACTCTAAACCATCTACTGAATCTTGCCTATGCCGTTCGGCCATCGACTCAAATCTCTAGCCACTTTAATAATTATAATTGGATGAAATAAATGTATCACTAGGCACTTTAAACGATGCATTTATATAATGTTTACATATCCTACATTACTCATCTCATATGTATATACTGTACTCCATACCATCTACTGCATCTTGCCTACGCCGATCAGCCATCACTCATCCATATATTTATATGTACATACTCGTATTCATTCCTTTACTTTTGTGTGTATAAGGTAGTTGTTGTGAATTTGTTAGATTACTTGTTAGATACTACTGCATGGTCGGAACTAGAAGCACAAGCATTTCGCTACACTCGCATTAACATCTGCTAACCATGTGTATGTGACAAATAAAATTTGATTTGATTTGATTTGCACATCATAACACAGTCTACACATGTTAACATAGGCTACACAACATAACATTGGCTACACATCATAACATAGGCTACACATCATAACACAGGCTACACATCATAACATAGTCTACACATGTTAACATAGGCTACACATCATAACATAGGCTACACATCATAACACAGTCTACACATGTTAACATAGGCTACACATCATAACATAGGCTACACATCATAACACAGTCTACACATGTTAACATAGGCTACACAACATAACATAGGCTACACATCATAACATAGTCTACATATCGTAACATAGGCTACACATCATAACATAGTCTACACATGTTAACATAGGCTACACAACATAACATAGGCTACACATCATAACATAGTCTACATATCGTAACATAGGCTACACATCATAACATAGTCTACACATGTTAACATAGGCTACACATCATAACATAGGCTACACATCATAACATAGGCTACACATCATAACATAGGCTACACATCATAACATAGGCTACACACAAGTGCAAGATGGAGTGGGGCAACTGAATTGATTGAAATGTCAGCCCATTACCCACTGAATCCTCCTGTTTTCTCTCTCTCTCTCGCTCTCGCGCTCTCTTAAATGGTTGCAGAGTCTTTTATCCTCCCAAGACTGTTACATGTGTAATATGTTTTATATCCAATGACAGTAAAAATGATTAATGTTGCCATTCCTTTGAAAATGATCAAAACTGCCAGTTCAGTGTTTGGCTACAGTTTGGCCATGCAGCTCTCTGTAAAGGCAGAAAGGCTTGTACAGTCCACTGAACATTAGATTACTTCTCAGGGCAGTGAGCCTGGGTGAATCCTCAGAGAGCCGCACACAAAGACTGGCGCGGAGAGATCAGAGTGGTGCCTCCTGGGTAGTGATGATGTACATTTATTGGCCTCTCCTGAAGACCATAACAAATGCCTTCATCCTCCAGGCAAGACCATTAGTGGCCAGATAAATGCAGTGTGTGTTTCATAAGGTTTATGTACGTGTGGGTGTGTTGGTAGGAAGTATTTTGTAGAGGGACGATGTGTGTTTTCTTCTATGTGTGTCTGTCAGTGTGTTTATGCACTCTACCTAGTCTTCCTTTCAAACCCCTAGACACTTGTATGGCCACAGGGTGTATCCTGATGGCTTATTGTATTCCTTTTAGTGATGGCTAAACAAATAAAGGCCATGTCTCTGTGTTACGACCTCCACCACTGTGGTCACAGGATAAACATTTTAACCTCAAACTTGTAACCAAGCAGAACTAAGTAGCGTGGGGAATCATATACTGTACCTTGGGACTCTGGTCTAGAGGTGTTATCAAATATATGTGTATGTACGTGCAGTCATTCCGGCCTATCTGCCTGCGTTTGTGCGTGTGTGTACATGCATTCGTATGCCTGTGTGAGTGACTGCTGGGTTTAGTGAACTTGACGTTCCGTCATCATGATGACACTGACCTTCTCTCCACCAATGTGTTCTGGCTAATGCAGTTTTCAGAGAGTGGAGAAATCAATTGCTCAGTCAGGACAGGAGGTGGACTGGTTCACCATGGTCAGTTTACTGACTGCTGCACTGAGCACAGCGTATCCCCTCTTGATTTGATTTGATTTATTAGGATCCCCATTAGCCGACACCAATGGCGACAGCTAGTCTTACTGGGTTCCGACATATAACCAATAAGATACTACAGACAAAATAAATTTAGAAATATGAACATGTTGTGTGTGTGTGTGCATCTATCAGTTACACATACATGTCAGTACAAACACACAACAAGTAGGTCACATGGGGGAGAGGCGTTCTGCCAAGAGGTGTTGCTTTATTTGTTTTTTGAAACCAGGTTTGCTGTTCACTATAGCTGCACTATCTGAGATGGAAGGGAGTTCCATGCACTCATGGCTCTGTATAATACTGTACGTTTCCTTGAATTTGTTCTGGACCCGGGGAATGTGAAAAAAAACCTGGTGGCATGTCTGGTGGGGTAAGTGTGTCAGTGCTGTATGTAAGTTGACTATACAAACAATTTGGAATTTCCAACACATGAAGGTTTCTAATAACAAGAAGTGATGCAGTCAGTATTTCCTCAGCCAAGAAAGACTGGCATCCATAGTATTAATATTAGCCCTCTAATTACAATGAAGAGCAAGATGTGCTGCTCTGTTCTGGACTAGCTGCAGCTTAACTAGGCCTTTCTTTGCAGCACTGGACCATATGACTGGACAATAATCAAGATAAGATAAAACTATAGCCTGCAGGAATTGCTTTGTGGAGCATGGTGTCAAAAAAGCAGACCACTACACATCTTTACAACCATTGAATCTATATGTTTTGACCATGATAGTTTACAATCTAAGGTAACACCAAGTAATTTAGTCTCCTCTACTCAACCACCACATTTCATTACTACATTCAGCTGAGGTCTAGAACTTAGGGAATGATTTGTACCAAATACAATCTCTTAGTTTTAGAGATGTCCAGGACCAGTTTATTACTGGCCACCCATTCCAAAACTGACTGCAACTCTTTGCTAAGGGTTTTAGTGACTTCATTAGCTATGGTTGCTGATGCGTATATCGTTGAATCATCAGCATACATGGACACACATGCTTTGTTTAACGCCAGTGGCAAGTCATTGGTATGAATAGAAAAAGGTGAGAGGGCTGAGAGAGCTGCCCTGCAGTACACCACACTTTACATGTTTGACATTAGAGAAGCTTCCATTAAAGAAAACCCTCTATTAGATGGATAGTTCTGAATCCACAATTAGGCAGAGGATGAAAAGCCATAGCACATACGTTTTCTCAACAACAGGTTATGGTCAATAATATCAAAGGCTGCACTGAAATCTAACAGTACAGCTCCCATAATCTTCTAATTATAAATTTCTTTCAACTGATCAGCAGTAATTTGTGTCAGAGCAATACAAGTTACGTGTCAGATAATTTCTCAATTTGCAGTAAGTCAGCCAATCAGATGTGCAGCCCGACATTTTAGCCACTTCTTTTCCCTCATCTCTTTAAACCATACAGTTTTGTAATTCCTCATCAATCCATAGAGTTCTAACAGACAGTTTCTTAACTTCTTAGGGAGCGGTAGCAGAGGTGACGGTTTTGGAGAGTCTGGCGTGCCAAAAGTAAAATGCCTGCCACTCAGGCTCAGAAAATAGGATATGCACATAATTAGTACTATTGGATAGGAAACACTCTGACGTTTCTAAAAGTGTTAACATAATGTCTGTGAGTATAACAGAACTGATATAGCAGGCGAAAACCCGAGGAAAATCCATCCGGAAATGCAGTTTTTGGTGACCTTTGCTCTGTTTGACACTATCCCCATTGACTTCAAGGCAATCCAGCTCCTGGATTGCAGTACCTATGGCTTCCACTAGATGTCAACAGTCTATATACAAAGACTGGGAGTGAATGGAGTAAGAGGAACGGATAGGAACAGGAAATGGTAAGGGGACCTGAAATGTCAACAAGTTTTCTCGGGCATGAGTCTGGGTGCGCGCCCCACTTTATTTTACTTATATAACGTTTAGGTGACCATCCGAGTTAAATATTATCGCTAATATTCATAAAAGGATAGCTAAGGATGCATTATAACTGGTATTTGATTTGTTTAGGAAAAGTTTATAGGTATATTTGAACGCGTTCTCTTCACGGTTCAATGGACGATTCGACGTTGGATTTTCTGAACATAACGCGCCAACCAAACTGAGATTTATGGATATAATAAATGACTTTTTCTAACAAAAGAACCATTGCATGTCTTCGTTGGACACTTGGGAATCCCTCAGCAGACGTTTTTCAAAAGGTAATGGATTTGTTTTCGCTGTGAAATGGGTTTTGTGTGAACCGCTAGCGCCCCACTGCTCCCTAAGTAGATTTTATCAATAATTGGAAGAAGCAATTTCATAAATTCATCAAGGGCAGCATCTGGATGCTCCTCATTAATCACATCAGACCAACAAATATATTTTACATCATCCACATAATAGTCACAGCAAAATCTTTTGTATGATCACTTATACATTATTTTAGGACCAGCTTTTGGAACTTTGGCTTTCCTGGATATAGCCACTGCATCCAAAGGGCACGGATACAGCTTTAGAACAAAGTTCTACAGTATTAGTAAAGGTTTTATAATAATAATGTGGATGATCTTGTTCTTGTAGTGTTTGTAAACACCCTGGTAGGTTGATTATTAACCTGAACCAGATTGTAAGCACTGGTTACAATGAGAATCTTCCTTTTGTGTGGACATTTTGATGAAAACCAGTCAATATTCAGGTCCCCAAGAAAGTAGACCTCTCTGTTTACATCACATACACTACCAAGCATTTCACAAAAATTATTTAGATACTGACTGTTAGCACTTGGTGGCCTAAAGCAACACCTCAAAAGGAAGGGCTTTAGATGTGCCAAGTGATCCTGCAACCATAACACTTCAATAACACTTGACAAAAGATCAGGGAAATGGCTCTGAAAATATATAGCAACACCTCCTCCATAAGCATTCCTGTCTCTTCTATCGATGTTATATCCTTGTATTGCTACTGCTGTATGTCACGTCCAGGCCTGGGTTAGCATTCTGGTGTTTAGTTTCGTTTTTGGTTTAGGAGGGTTTTGAGTTCTAAGTTGTGTATTTCTATGTTGGGGAAATGGTTCCCAATTAGAGGCAGCTGTTTGTCGTTACCTCTAATTGGGAACCATATATATGTTTCTAGTTTTCAGAAGGGTTTTGTTTGTTATTGTTTGATACATAGCGTAAGTGTTTAGTCTATGTCTGTTTACGATCTTCGTTTGTTTGTTATTTTTCCCAGTTACGTTTATTAAATAAATATGTATACTGGAAGCATCGCTGCGTCTTGGTCCGTCCCTTCAGAAGATCGTGACACTGTATCATCAAAGGAATTATCTAAGTGTTTCTCAGAATGGCTGATGGCTGTTTGCTGTTGATGAGGAGGATTTAAAGAGATGGGGGGTTAATACTGCCAACCTGTAACAGGAGTCGAAGGTGTGGAAATACACTAGCTCTACCAATGGATTACTTTAATATCTCTTTCATTGTCCTCTAAAATTCTTATAATAGTGATGCACTGACATTCCATTATCTGCTCTCTCTCTCGCTCTCTCTCTCTCTCCCTCTCTCTCCCCCTCTCACTCTCTCTCTTTCCATAACTCCCCCTGTCCCTCTACCTTCCATCAGTGTGCTCCACCAATAAACTAGTCTGTGGAGAACTTCAAAGTAGGTCCTCAGGGCTCCCCACTCCCCAGTGTAGGGATGGAGAGATGCTATGTCTGTTCCATGCGCTCTCACTGACAGAGCAATGTCTGTGTAATTAACAATACAACTCTACGGTTCAGAGGAAGGGAGAAAGACAGAGCTGAGAAAGAGTATCAGTATCAAATAGTATCATATTATCACAAGAAGTCAGCTTCACAATTACTTATTTGTTCAATAATTTGGAGTAAAGCAGTTGTTCCCAACTCCAGTCCTCCAGTACCACTAACAGTACACATTTGTATTATAACCCTGGACAAAAACACCTGATTCAACTTGTCAAGGGCTTGATTATTAGTTGACACCTAGAATCAAGTGTGCTTGCCGGGGCCACAACAAAAATATGTATTGTTGGGGGCAGTGGAGGCTGTTGATGGGAGGACAGCTCATAATAATGTCTGGAATGGAGTGAATGGAATGGTATCAAACAGATGAAAACCATGTCTGATACCATTCCATTCACTCCATTCCGCCCATTATTATGCTCCCGAGTTGTGCAGCGGTCTAAGGCACTGCATCTCAGTGCTAGAGGTGTCACTACAGACACCTTGGTTCAAATCCAGGCTGTATCACAACCGGCCATGATTTGGAGTCCCATAGGGTGGCGCACAATTGACCCAGCATCGTTTGAGTTAGGCCTGTGTAGGCCATCATTGTAAATATGAATTTGTTCTAAACTGACTTGCCTAGTTAAATAAAGGTTGCATTTAAAAAAATGAGATGTCCTCCCCTCAGCATCCTCCACTGGTTGGGGGTGCTCGAGGATCGGAGTTGGGAAATACTGTAGTAGAGTATAACTTACATTTCTTTGTCTATTAAACCCATTCATTGTTTAGGTGTCTCGTACCAAGTTGTATATATTCTCCCCTGTTTCTTCCCATGATGGCTCATAATGTCTCTGACTGCTCAGGGGATATTCATACATCACTGTCGTATTGCTCTCCCTCTGCATCTAGGCGCAACTGAGAAACAGTTGACTGTTCATTCCAACCCTCAGTCATACACCACACACACAGAAACACACACAGAAACACACACAGAAACACACACACACACACACACACACACATATATGAATTTGCAACCATGCATGCATGCATAGAAATGCATGCACACACACATTAATGCAGACACGGACACACACAGGGTAAAGACAGGGCCAGCAAAAACAGCAGCTGACAGATCTTAATGGAGCCTGGCTGTCAATGTGTTGTCACCAGTATCCCCCTGAGGATAGACTTTGTCACTTAAAGCCATGATGTGTCAGGTTAATGGATACTCATAGCTCAGGATCTAGAATAGCCCCAGGCATAGATAGCCTACCGAAGTGTGAAAAGAGTGTGGATATCTATTAATGGTACTCGCTGTAGTAATATGTATCTAACTGTGCAGTCATATGAAAAGTACTTGGATTAAAATGATGATGTAATCTTTTGTTTTACTTGTTGGAGTTGTGTTTGAGTGTCCAGTGAACCTCATCATTGTTAGTCTCTAGAGGAATGTCTCTCTCAATGTCCTTGTAACTAGAGCACTGTGAAGCCCTGGCCACTTCATGTGGATAGAGGAGGGGGTGGGAGCGTGTGTGTGTGTTTTTGTGTGCAGCTGTGTGTACATGCATGTCTATCATAGATGGACACATCTCACCATCCCTCCTACTGTCTCTGCTCTATATCCACCCATTTATCCCCCTCTCTCTTCTCTCCATCCCCTTTCAGAGTTAATATGTTCTGCATATTTTCTAGATTAACACGTCATGTTTAGTTACATACATGTACAGTATCTATGTTATGTTGATTTAATTCCATGCCTACTTTGTCAACAGTACTGTATGTTGATGTCAGGCTGATCTTTGTTGTGGAGAGTGCACTCATGTACAACTAGGTTGTTTCTCAGGTGAAAGACAGCTTGGCTGTAGCCCTAAACGATGTGCTGCTACTACTTCTCTCAGCTCATTATCCATGCATGTAAGCCACTGTAATATGCAGCTCTGGGGAGGCTGTACAGCTGGTGACCACAGGCATGACAGAGACAGAAAAGTGCAGTTTGACAGAAATCTTACCTGCGAGAATTCTTAAAATACCTAAATTCTCAAAGTGATTTTCTAACAGAGCATTTTTCACCTGGTATTTTAACACTTAATTCAATAGTTTCAAAGCTCTCTATTCTGTCACCATTCAAGGTGATAAAACGACAAGATCCCACTCCAGAGTTATCGTACAGGGAATACGTCATGATGTGTGAAAACATGAGGCGCACACAGTATGTGTGCTAATCAATTACTCTGATGACACCAATATATCCTCCCCTCCTGTAATATAGGCAAAGAGAATGGCGTGCTGTAGTATGAGGATGTTCCCATCATCCTTATTTAGGTTGACTTACTTCACCAATCTCCCTGTAATCGGTTGGAAACCCAGCAGTAGCACAGCACCTTCAGGTGGCCCAGATATGTGGTGATAGGAGGACTCTATTTGATGCATGTGAAACAAAGGTAACTAGGCCCTGAGTTTGCGAAGCGTTACTAAAATGCTAAACAGTTTAAGGGCTGGATAACACGACAATCTAAACCTCATCAGGACGTGGGAGGGAAGGACGGAGGGAGAAAATAGAACACGTCTGATTTGTATTCGCTGTGGGTGAACGTTATTTCATACTTTACAGAATGTAGTATGCCTATGGATCATTATTGTCCGAATGCTGATGTATTCACTCTCCCCTACCTGTAGTGGTTTCATTGTTCTCTTGGCAGTAATATTTCTTATTTTTGGTGAATTAAAACAAATAGGCCTAATCTAAACAAGCTGCTTCACATATCAAAAGTTGTGAAAATTTGCTGCAGAATTTTATTTATTTATTAATTGATCATAGTATAGCTTTTGCTATATTCAAATGTTCATTAGGCCTACTGGCTCTTCAGAGATCCAGAGGCAGCTCGATCTCTACTGTCAACATGTAGTCAAAGTGCTTCAAGCTCCAGCGGCTTTGCATCCTGATTGGCATTATCAGTAGCAGGGGTAGTGGAGGCAGCCATATCCTTCAGCTCATTGTCATCTTCCTCATCCTCAGCGATGAGGTCTTTCAGGCTGGCCTCACTGATGGATTTCTCCATAGAGGTGTCTGTTAGGGTGGCGATCAAATCTTCAGCAGAGTCATCCTTCACATCCTCATCAGTAGTGATCATGTCCTTAGTGCTCTCAGGGGTCAGTGCCATGTCAGGAGTGGAGGTCTGGGTAATGGAGTCTGATGTGTGAACCTCTGTCATGGTCTCCGATGACTGGGTGGTCACCATGGAGATCTGGCTCTGAGAGGTGGCAGTGGTCTGTGTGTCTGTGTTCATATCTGTTGTCTGTGTTTCCGTCTGTGCCTGTGTCGAAGTGTTGGTAGTGGATGGCTTTCTCTCTGTCCTAGTTGCCATAGACGAGGTGGTCAGAGGGACTCCAGGTAGCTGCCACTCCAGCGGTAGGACGGCCAGGTTCCTAGCCAGGGATAACTGGGAGAGGGAGCTCTACCCGGAGGAAAAGGGGAGTTAGGTTGAGGTCAGAGGGGAAACTGTCTGGATGTTTGAATCTCTGTCTGTCCGTATAGTAATTTAGGTTTCAGGAACTTACGTGGGCACGTGGTAGAGTCGGAGAGTCAGGTCTTATGTAAATTTCCTCCACAGGGGTCTTCACTTGCCGTGGTGTCCTTCGATTTGCCTGCATAAGACAATTGTAACAGCCAACGATAACGCAGCATTATGGGAAAGATCTTTTGCTCACAATAAAATATGATACAGCATGTTTGGTTGTCTCACAGAGTTAGGTCTTTGTCCCGAATTAGTTCCCTTGTATGTTTCTGGTGTTGTACTTCTGGGTTCGTGGTCTTGAGATGATTTCAACAGCTGAACTTCAGTCCGGTCTTTCTCCCTCCCCACCTTTCCATTACTCTTGTCCTTGGCCTTTTTGGTTGTAACATCACCTCCAGACAAGTCCGAGCCTGTGTAGATTAGACATTTTGATTTTGAAGACATGTTCTTCCAAGTGGAGCCAATCTCATTCTATATCTAATCAGCAGACACCCTATAACACTCACCAGTATCAGATGCATTATCTTTGTCCTGGTCCTTTCTACTCTGTCTGTTCTGAGAGGGACGAGTCTTCCTCAGCTTGACTTTCCCTCCACAGCAGAATAGAGTGAACAGCTGCAGGGCCGCCACAGCTGGATGGATGCTCTTCTTCTCTTTCTGCTGGGTCTCCTTTGCTTTCTCCTCAGGGGAGACCTCAGGGTCACAATTAGTACATCAGTTAGAAATCTACTGATATTTCAAACTACAATATCAATGTTGAATATATGTAGCCAATGAGCTCTAGCTTGATTGGCAGCAAATATTATTTCATAAGTGTGTTTCCATGTCAAAATGTTACTCCATAATAACTAGCGTTAGTGCTGTCCGTGATCCTTGGGACGTCCCTACCCTAAACCCTAACCTTAACCCCTACCCTAACCTTAACCCTTACCTTAACCATTTCAATTTCAACGTCAATGGGATTCCGTTTAGACTTTTCCTAATAACTATTAGGGCCTACCCCATCCGAAGGGGCATTGTAACATCATCACATTTGTCAAGCCGTGTCAAAGTATCAAATTCACCACAATATGCTGTGTTTTCCTTATTGTGGTCATTATCAGTTGTCAAATGCATTGGTAAATCCTCATTGATAAGCAAGTTTGGATGTCTTACCGAGTTAGGTCTTTGTTTAATGTCTTTTTCTGTTTCCGGTGTCGTTCTGCATTTGTGGTCCTGAGATTCAATCCAATATTTCTCTCCCCCAACCTTTCCTTTACTCTTGTCCTTGATCCTTTTCACATAACCTGCAGAGTAGTCCAAGTCTGTAAGTGAAACATTTATTTTTCCCAAGTGAAGCCTAAATAATTGTACTATGTTGCAGCACTAATCAATATACACCTCCTAACACTCACCAGTATCAGAGTCATTATTGTTGTTCGTATCGTGTATCGTTGTTCCCTTTCTCCCCTCACCCCTCTGGGAGGGATCAAGGGGTGTTTTCTTCACCTTGGCGCAGCTCAGCAGTGTAAACAGCTGAAGAAAGGTCAGGGCTGGATGGATCCTCTTCTCCTTGGGTTTATCTTTATGTTCCTGGGTCTCCTTTGGTTTGTCCCTAGGGGATACCTCAGGGACAGGGCCACCTAGTCTCTGACCCATGTCACACCAGGGTAGTGTACTGTTGTAATCAATCAAATCAGTTATTGGTTGAGAGATCGTTCAAATGTAGCTAATGCGCTCTACCTGATCTTGTCTGACAGTTTTAATGTGGTCCGAGATTATGACATAAGTGTGTTTCCGTGGCAACATGTTACCTCATAATGTTCCCTTATAATAACTAGTGCTCCATCCCTGGTAAAGGGGCATTGTGACATCATCAAGTTAGTTACCTATCCGCATATCCACCTAGAACACTGGAACAGCCTATTTCTATAGACCTAGTCTGCCTGTATGTCAGTACGTCTGTCTGGCTGTATAGATGAAGGATATTAATTTGATCACTCTTGTGTTTCTGAGATTTGTACTGCAGAACAAGAAACGCAAACTTGTATTGTATTACAAAAGGCTTTGTAAATTTGTAATTTCCATTTTAAAATGTCAGACTTGATTTGCCCAAATAAACAATGTATCAACCCCTACAAAAAATCTTAATTAATTATAATCCACATAATAATTCACATTTCCTGTTGCTGCAAAATTATTTTCCTGCTGTAGCATACAGGCTCAAATTAAGATCCTACAACTGTATGTATGTCTCTCTCTTTCCTTCTCTCTACCTCTCTCTCTACCTGTACTCATATTCAACCTCTGCCTTCACCCTATTGCAGCAGTTTATTTTCTCATCATTTGCCTGCATCATGTTGCAAGGAGAGGGTGGCTGAGCACAGGTCAATCACTCCACAATGAGTATGATTATACAGTTGATTATCAAGTGTCACATTCAACAGATTACTACTGTTAGCAATCAGAATACATGTTTGTTGTAGTCCAAGAGTCTACTCAGTGAATACATGCAGCCCAGTGGGCAAGAGTCATGGCAACACGTCTATTCATACCTCCTCTATGTCTGCAGTATTAAAAGCAGATTGCCGCCACATGTAACGTAAGAGATAGCAAGCCTCCCTGGCTCAGCGCCTGTTAGTGTCAGCTTTTAAGTGCTACATGTCAGCCTGATAATTACTCTGTGTGTCATCTGCTGAGGCGATTAGTGATAAAAGCTCACACAACATGATAGGCTAACACCTCTGTAGGCACCTGGATGGATCACAGTAGTTTATCCATTTCACTCAGACCACTAACGATAGGTTTGCAGGTATGCACGCTCAAACACACACCACATGCACTCACACACACACACACACGCACACACGCACACACGCACACACGCACACACACACACACACACACACACAGACACGTCACACACCCTATTGTCATACAGTAATGGTTGGTGTAGGTGGACTGCGGGACCATGGGTCACGGTTGTTAACCAGACGAGAGGCGACAGCAGGCTGGCTGTCATAAAGGCGCTCAGAGAGACCTGTGACACTGCGCATACTAATGGTAACTAAATTATTCACCTGTAGCACGGCAACATCCAACAGCAGCGCAGCTAGCTAACGACCTGGTTTATATCAGTCAGGGATGAGAGGCCTTATCTACATCACAGCAACTCTAACCAATGGCCTGAGTGATGCTATATGCTAGACAGAGGAGAAGAGAGGGATCATGAACAATAGAAAAGAAACAGACTGCAGCTAGCTGAATGTAATGGGGAGCAGAGATGGAAGAGGATGTTCTACAGTGCAGTAGCAGTGCAGTAGGACCAGTCTGTCTGTTGACAGCACTAGTGGTAGGGGTGATACACACTCTCTTTATGGTGGTCCATGTCAATGCCTTGCTTAGCAGTGTTATGTGCTATACAGCATAGTGTATGGCTGTGTAAAAGCCGTATGTTAATGACCTGTGAAAGAGCAGTATTGACGAGCTGCGTTAAAGCAGTACGACCATGACCAGGTGTGTTTTATATCCCATGGGATGTGGGGCCTGAAGTAAAAGGCAATGTTTTGCCTTGATGTAATGATACAGAAAAAATACTTTTCCATTGGCCTCCCTAGCTGGGATGAGATAACAGAGAAATCATCACTGTGTGGCAGGTGGAGCGTGAAAAAGCCCCAAATGGCCATGTAGAAATCTTAATCTGTGGTGGACAGGACAGTGGTAGAGTTCATGGAGGTACTAAGACAGCAGAGCTGATGTAAAGGATGTGGCATCATACAACGAGATGCAACACTACAATGATGGTACTCTAATTTATTAATGTTTTGTGAGGAGGAAAGTGGTGCTCTCTCCATACGACATACAACACACACACACGCAAACAGAAAGACTGTTTATCTGCCACTGTCGTCTGGTGGTCAACTCCATAGAGATCCTATTAATTTACTAAAGGGGCTATGTCATAATCCCTCAAAGCTATAGAATGGGGTGATAATGGCAGCTAATTTCGTCAGGGAGAAATCCAAACCAGTCTAATTGGAATGAATGGCAGTAGAGGCATCGGTGATGCATTTCCTGTTTTTACTTCTACAAGAAAATAAAAGACATAACAAATATCAGAAATTGTGTAGTAGAAATTAAATAAAATTGTATAACATTTTATTGGTCACATAAATGACTATTGTAGCTGGAAACGGCAGATTTTTTATGGAATATCTACATAGGCGTACAGAGGCCCATTATCAGCAACCATCACTCCTGTGTTCCAATGGCACGTTGTGTTAGCTAATCCAAGTTTATCATTTCAAAAGGCTAATTGAGCATTAGAAAATCCTTTTGCAATTATGTTAGCACAGCTGAAAACTGTCGTGCTGATTAATAAAGAAGCAATAAAACTGGCCTTCTTTAGACAAGTTGAGTATCTGGAGCATCAGCATTTGTGAGTTCGATTACAGGCTCAAACTGGCCAGAAACAAAGCACTTTCTTCTGAAACTCGTCAGTCTATTCTTGTTCTGAGAAATTAAAGCTATTCCATGCGAGAAATTGCCAAGAAACTGAAGATATCATATAACGCTGTGTACTACTCCCTTCACAGAACAGGGCAAACTGGCCCTAACCAGAATAGAAAGAGGAGTGGGAGACCCCGGTGCACAACTGAGCAAGAGGACAAGTACATTAGAGTGTCTAGTTTAAAAAACAGATGCCTCACAAGTCCTCAACTGGCAGCTTCATTAAATAGTACCCAACTATGATAGTCATTTACAACATTAACAATGTCAATACTGTATTTCTGATCAATTTTATGTTATTTTAATGGACAAAAAATTTGCTTTTCTTAAAAAAAAAAGGAAATTTCTAAGTGACCCCAAACGTTTGAACGGTAGTGTAAATATGTGGTTGAGCGATGGCCGAGCGGCACAGGCAAGATGCAATAGATGGTATAAAATACAGTATATACATATGAGATGAGTAATGTAGGCTGTCTCGTCGTTGTTGGTAATCAAGCCTACTACTGTTGTGTCATCTCAAACTTGATGATTGAGTTGGAGGCCTGCATGGCCACACAGTCATGGGTGAACAGGGAGTACAGGAGGGGGCTGAGCACGCACCCTTGTGGGGTCCCAATGTTGAGGGTCAGTGAATTGGAGATGTTGTTTCCTACCTTCACCACCTGGGGGCGACCCGTCAGAAAGTCCAGAATAGAATTTCACAGGGCGGGGTTGAGATCCAGGGCCTCCAGCTTAATGATGAGCTTGGAGGGTACTATGGTGTTGAATGCTGAGCTGTAGTCTATGAACAGCATTCTTACATAGGTATTTCTCTTGTCCAGATGGGATAGGGTAGTTGTAACCCCAGAATATTGTTGTATAATGATAAATACTGTTTATACGGGTTTATACCAATTTTCAGTATAAATAGCCTCTAAAATATATGTAAACAGACCATAAATGTAAAAAAAGTTATTTTATTGGAAAAATGTGTTTGTTATTATATTATACAATATCAGTACAAATCAAATCATCAACTGATTTCTGCCAGTGTATAGCTGTGGATTGACTGCATTGTTTAAATAGAATGTTGGCATATTGGCATAATTTGAAAAATGTATGGAATCATTGCTATAAAACTGTCTGGCTATAACTAACAAACATACAATGTAGATAATCTTCAAATTCATTGTTTTACAATATCTTATCACAGCACTGGCAAACCATGTTTGTCCAAGTCCCTGACCAAAATGGCTGACCCTTTAGACTGTCATAAGAAGGTTCATAACCATTCTAGAGTTCTAATTCCTAATTCTATTTCCAAAGAAAGGGGAAATGGCCCTGTTTATAGCGAACGTAGCGAATCATCATCATCATCTAAATGGTGTCACACGTCATCTTCTAAAGTGTCCCATATGCAGGGAGAGAATGTATTGGCTGATGACCAGTAGTGGAAAAAGTACCCAGTTGTCATACTAAAAGTAAAGATACCTTAATAGAAAATGACTTAAGAAAAAGTGAAAGTCACACAGAAAATACTACTTCAGTGAAATTCTAAAAGTATTTGGTTTTAAATATACTTGAGTACCAAAAGTAAATGTAATTGCTAAAATATACCTAAGTATTAAAAGTTGAAGTATAAATCGTTTAAAATTCCTTATATTAAGCAAACCAGACGGCACCATTTTCTAGTTTTTTGATTTATTTACGGATAGTCAGGGCACACTCCAACACTCAGACATAATTAACAAACGAAGCATGTACTGTATGTTTAGTGAGTCTGCCAGATCAGAGGAAGTAGGGATGACCAGTGATGTTCTCTAGATAAGAGAGTGAATTGGATTGTTTTCCTGTCCTGCTAAGCACTGTATTTTGGGTGTAATGAGTATTTTGGGTGTCAGGGAAAATGTATGGAGTAAAAAGTAAAAAGTAAATTATTTTCTTTAGGAATGTAGTGAAGTAAAAGTTGTCAAAAATATATATAGTAAGTAGAGAACAGATACCAAAAGAAAACCACTTATATAGTAATTTCTATTATTTTTACTCAAATACTTTACACCACTGCGGATGACATTCTCAGCAAAGAAATTAATGGATGGCTCCAGTTCCTAGTGTTCTCTCTTGTCATATTCAAAACTTACACAATGTTGGCTTGTTATAGATCTGTAAGTAACTATGAAGTAGCACTGGTAAATGTGGTTAACCTTTACAGTAGCCATAAGAGTGATTTCCAAAAATGGTAAAAGTCCATAGTACAACAGATGTTACGTAATTCCCATGACTAAAGTCAATACAATGGCAGCCATCATTCAGGTAGAGTTCAACATATAAAGTCATTAATCACTAAAAGCATCAGAGAATGAAACATGGATATTCAACAGACAGTCATGGTAGACATCTTCTGATCTACAGCATATCTGATAAACTGGCTCAATACACAAGGTACAATTTATTAGATTAGAACACCACACTTCTAGTGCTGCGGGTAGCAGGCACAGATCTAGGATCAGTTTACCCTCCTAATCCCTAACTTCACCATTTGGAGGAACATGCTAAATTGACCTGAGAACAGCATATGGTGTAGGTACAACTCCCTCAGACTCGGATTTCTGGAACTTTGTGAGGGGCAGGCATGTCTAATTGAAAACACCCTCTCTGACAGTGACAAATCACAGCTCATCATCACTGGAGGCAGCTAATCCATGGAGAGCGACGGTGGACCAATTTAGCCCCAGAACATTTAGCCTACGCAATGAGGAGCTAATGGTTCGATAGCCAATCAGCTTGCTCTAGAACTGATGGGCCTGTATGATACTGAAGGAAACAGTGGTCAATATTCGGTCAGAGCCTCAAATGTACAAGTACATGTATCCCCAAGAGGTATGCATAGCCACACAGTGTTATTGACTGAACCCAGCTGATAAAGTGAAACAGTAGTTAGCAACTAGGCATGTATCCAGATTATTCTTAACCATATTGATAAATAATCTGTGAATGTTCCGAGCAGATGTTCATTTGGCATTGGTTTCTATGTGGATTCATTGGTAACCTTCTAACAAATACAGGCGTTTCTTCCTGTCATGGGTATCCACTCGGCTGCAATCTCATTGATTGGATTTGTAATATGCAAAAACAAACGGATCATCGACAAGGTACAAAACAAATGACTAGACCCCATCTCCATCTCTCAGAAAACACTCACACTCACATGCACACACACACACACACACACACACACACACATTTCACTGTTTATTTTTTTTAAATGTCATATGACTATCTCTTGATACCCCTTCTCTCTGGTCTTGGTCGTCTCTCCCCCTCTCTCTACAGTATTTCACAGTCACTCAGTTTGTGCCTTTTCCTATTTTAGCTTACTGTAATAACTTAATAGAATCACCGTCCCCCAATTACACATAATAATTGTATTACTTTACATGATCAGATTAGGCATGTTGGTTTTCATTACCATCTGGTTTTACACTTGCCTTTTATCGTCTCAAGACAATCTGTGGTTGTCATAGCAACAGGCGAGGAATATTAACATTGACCACCCAGCTGTGTTTTAATTAATAAATATTTATTGATAACATTTGAAAGGACATTTTTACGTACAGGTACTAAGTCTAAGAAATGAATTGCCACTGCACATGTCATGTGATCATCCGACAGAACATTCTATTCCAAGAACAGAAACCGAAAGAAACTGAGGAGAAGATATTCCACCAAAAACCATGACCTCATGCACCGTTTCCAAATGAAATATGTATGTCAGTTCGACTGGTTGTTTTTAAGTACACTGTGCAATACAGACACACCCCATTAAAAACAGGTAGAGCAAGACTAATGTAAAAAACGGTTACTTCAAACTCAGGCTTAGAACAAACTTTTTAAACCTTCTGGTTGTTTTTGTCATTGATTTTCTTTTAGGAACTGAATAACTGAATAAAGAAAACAACTGAATACATGAATAAAGAAAACAACCATATTATGTGGTCACTCAACATGCAACTGAATCAATCCAACTCCCCATGCAAACGTCCTGTCCCAGAGACACAGAGCTGACAATAATTGGTCTCTGATAACCATGAGATCGACCGCATACGGTCGTGACGTATAACAGTATGTCGACCACTAAGCAGGACGGTGCTCCTAAGGTTGGGCTGGGCCGCCTGGCTCTTCTCCTTGTGGTCATATTCCGGGAGGGACCAGACGGTTAAGCTTACGGAGACGGAGGAGTCTTCAGGGAATTACAGGACCCTGCCTGGCTTCCACCTGTGGTGCCTTGGTACTGTGGGAGAGAGAGAGAAGAGAAACGAGAGAGAGGTAAACCTCCAATAAAGATAGCTGTGTACATGTAGATTAGTAGTCCTAGAGACTTTCTGTAAAGGGGATGAAGATAACAGATCACTTTGGGTCAGTGTATTGACCAAATCTACTACTTTGATAAACCGATTAAATTGTGAGTTCTGTAGTTAAAGCTTAATAGCAGCAATTGTGACCTAAAGACATTAATAAGAGCTCACAAATTCAAGACTCTCTCACTAATTGTAGGTGATAAGCAATAAGCTGTGCCAAACTAGAATCTGTTTTGGAAATTATCTTTACTGAATCCTCCTTAGAGGACTGCCAAACAGAACTACTCTCTAAAACACCCGTAGTGAAAACAAAGATTCTCTCAAACTCCCAGCACTTCAACATGAAAGCACTTGATTGATTATTTCGCTTGCAGAAATCTAGCCGCTCAGAATCGGTTAGTTAAGCAAGCAGAAAAACGTCTTCCTCTCTTTTCATCTCATCGAGGTCAGATCTATTTTCCAGTGAAAGGGTCAGTTCTTCTTGACAGTAATTGTTTTGTTTGCTGGCTAAAAAGCAAAAAGCCAGAAGCCATTACAGAAAGAGAGTGAGGGAGAAAGAGATGGGTTACAGAGCAAACAAACACAAACAAACATAGTTTCGTTTGAAGTCCTTGATTTTGGGGGGGAGGGCCTTGTGAAGGCAGAACAACATTGATTCAAATGAATGGCGAGGCAGACTGCTAAATAATAGATGTGCTTTCCTGGGGGCCCAAATTAGGATTTCAAAGCATAGTCACATAATGTAACTAACTAAGTAAGTAACCCTGAAGCAAACAGAATAGTCCACTTAATTGTTATTTTCTCAAATCCTGCTCTGTCTGTCTCTCTACCTCTTTTCTTGCTCTCGTACTGTCTCTTTCACTTAATCTTCAGTGTCTCTCCCTATCTGTCTGTCTCACTCTCTCTTTTTCTCCCTCGCTCCCTCTCTAAACCTTGGTGGTTCACTCAGCTGTGTTCTAAAGGAAGACAGTCTCCTTTGATGCCAACACAATAAAGCCATTATGCAAGGCTGAGTGCACAGGTCACACACTCTCTCCTTCAACTCCTCAACACTCCTCTCCACTCAATCTATCTGCCATAATAATAATACAAATAGATGTATTATTATATCTTTACAATTAATGTCAGCTATTGTATGTATACCGTTGTTCAGCTACCTTGTACATAGCAACATCATATACAATGCAATGTAGACATGAAATGTAGAAAGGCCTTGATTCTTCTTCAGAAGAATCAGTATTCTTGCTGCCATGCTTGGGAGGTAACTACCATTGATCACCTGTACACATGAAAGTCTGATTTTAATTGTATTTTTCCTTAGTAGATTTGGCTCAACAACAACAACAAAAAATCAACGTAGACCTACTCGCTGAAAGCCATGGCATTCTCAGCTGTGGTTGTTTTTAACAATGGAGGATTTTTTTGCGCTGGGAGGTAGAGGTTGAGAGCCTCTTAGGGTATTGATTATTGAGAAGATTGAGACCTTAGAAAAGAGGAGGATAATTTTGATGAATGAGTTTCTGTGGCAGGTAACGACACTCTACCGTCTAAAGTCTGAAACCACCAGACATGGGTCAGACTAGTCAACTCAAAGATGTTGGGTATTTGAGTCATTTTGACAATATGCAATACAAACCTATTTCGGCTGAGACAAACCTTGAAAATGTTGCACTTGGAAACAAAGACACATATGTGGGCACACACACACACACAAACGAACACCGGCTTTACCTCTATGAGCGGGTGCCAGTGGGCGATGGGTTTTCGCGGGTACGACAGCATTTCGCTCCAGTGGTCTCGGCCCAGGTGCTCTGCATCGGTGCCCACTTTACACACCCCGATGACCTCATTATGGCCTACACTGGATAGGGAAACACACAGAGGCCTTCATTACTCCTGCCTTTGGACTGGAGATGAAGGAGTACTGTCTCTACCTAAACTTAACGTTTATTTGGGTAGTAAGATAAACCTACAAGTTTATTCCTAACTTTAGATAGAACATAAAGTAACATTACAGTAACCCTGTGTGGATCTAAAAGTGAATCACATGACTAATTGAAAATGTGTGAATTCAGTGAAAAATAGGGCATCAACCAAAATGTATGATGGGATGTGAAATCTCAGGAAAGAACATTCATATTGCGTCTGTATGAATGGTGTGACAGAACTAAATGATGTGACAGAATGAGACTATCTTTTCAATAATGGTGTGACAGAGCAGTCATTCTTTAAAAAAAAATATATATAATTTCACCTTTATTTAACCAGGTAGGCCAGTTGAGAACAAGTTCTCATTTACAACTGCGACCTGGCCAAGATAAAGCAAAGCAATGCGACAAAAACACAGAGTTACATAGATGATAGATGTGCAGATGATGATGTGCAAGTAGAGATACTGGGGTGCAAAAGAACAAAAAGATAAATAACAATATGGGGATGAGGTAGTTGGGTGTGCTTTTTACAGATTGGCTGTGTACAGGTACAGTGATCGGTAAGCTGCTCTGACAGCTGATGCTTAAAGTTAGAGAGGGAGATATGTCTCCAGTTTCAGTGATTTTTGCAATTCGTTCCAATCATTCGCAGCAGAGAACTGGAAGGAAAGGTGGCCAAAGGAAATGTTGGCTTTGGGGATGACCAGTGAAATATACCTGCTGGAGCGCGTGCTACGGGTGGGTGTTGCAAAGCTAGGTGATCGTGTGAATATGTCTGCCTTCACAGTAATGATGATACATTTGCCATGGTGTTAAAACATAGCGGGTACTACAATTAGAATTGATAAGAGAAAGAATAGAAGAAAAATAAAGATGAGGAGATGTTGGACTGTTACCCACAAGATACAGTGGGGAAAAAAAGTATTTAGTCAGCCACCAATTGTGCAAGTTCTCTCACTTAAAAAGATGAGAGAGGCCTGTAATTTTCATCATAGGTACACTTCAACTATGACAGACAAAATGAGGAAAAAAAATCCAGAAAATCACATTGTAGGATTTTTAATGAATTTATTTGCAAATTATGGTGGAAAATAAGTATTTGGTCA
>QNTS01005723.1:49750-66669 GCA_003317085.1 Hucho hucho
TGACCAAATACTTATTTTCCACCATAATTTGCAAATAAATTCATTAAAAATCCTACAATGTGATTTTCTGGATTTTTTTTCTTCATTTTGTCTGTCATAGTTGAAGTGTACCTATGATGAAAATTACAGGCCTCTCTCATCTTTTTAAGTGAGAGAACTTGCACAATTGGTGGCTGACTAAATACTTTTTTTCCCCACTGTAGGAGGCCCTGGAGTTATGTAACCTTCTCTATTTCACTCCCATCGGCATTGAAAGCTTTTTAACCCTCTATAGGTCTTGCATCAATTCTGAATAAGTTTTGTCTTGACTGGAGGTATCTACTCTCTCAAGGGGCTATAAGAAGCCTGATAGACTGACAAGTAGCACAAAGGTATATAATGCATAAGAACCACAATTTAAAAACTACTGAGTCACTGAGTTAAAAGCTACTGAGTTAAAAACTACTGAGTCACTGAGTTTAAAGCTACTGAGTTAAAAGCTACTGAGTTAAAAGCTACTGAGTTAAAAACTTCTGAGTCACTGAGTTAAAAGCTATGGAGTCACTGAGTTAAAAGCTACTGAGTTAAAAGCGAATGAGTCACTGAGTTAAAAGATACTGAGTTAAAAGCGAATGAGTCACTGAGTTAAAAGATACTGAGTTAAAAGCGAATGAGTCACTGAGTTAAAAGCTATTTAGTCACTGAGTTAAAAGCTACTGAGTTAAATGCGAATGAGTCACTGAGTTAAATACTACTGGATCTCTGACTTAAAGCCCATTTACTCACCGGTCATAGTCCATGACGGCGATCATAAGGCCGATCTGGTCAATGTTCTCTGGGGGGACATCAAAGACTATGGCTTCATTGTAGACAGGGTTCAGAGTGTTCCTCTTAGTGGAGGTCTTCCTCTTCTTTAATCTCCGACCGTCACACATTAGAGAGACCTTCACATACGGGTCTAGAGAGAGAGAGAGAGAGAGAGAGAGAGAGAGAGAGAGAGAGAGAGAGAGAGACTGAGACTGAGACTGAGATTGAGACATTGAGACTGAGACATTGAGACTGAGACATTGAGACATTGAGACTGAGACATTGAGACTGAGAAAGAGTCTGCTGTGCTATTTTTGTTGTATACAGCATATGTTTACGTTCGGTAGTATTAAATAGAAACACACCGTGTTAAAGTAATGTGCTTTATAGAAATCAACAGGGAGATATTATGTGTTTTTATGGTAGTGTTGTTATGGTGTGAGGTAGTGTTGACTTCTACCTGATGCCCCAGTGATGTCCATGGCCTTAAGGTTCCTGGCCTTGATCATGGTGATGGTCAGTCTGCCGGCGGTGGGCAGGTAGCACAGAGAGAACATCAGGTCTCCCAGGTCCACATTATCCTGCAGGGTGGAAACACAATACAACACCACAATATCAACCACATTATCCTGCAGGGTGGAAACACAATACAACACCACAATATCAACCACATTATCCCGCAGGGTGGAAACACAATACAACACCACAATATCAACCACATTATCCCGCAGGGTGGCAACACAACACCACAATATCAACCACATTATCCTGCAGGGTGGCAACACAATACAACACCACAATATCAACCACATTATCCTGCAGGGTGGAAACACAACACAACACCACAATATCAACCACATTATCCTGCAGGGTGGAAACACAACACTATCAACCACTGTATCCTGCAGGGTGGAACACAACACAACAATACCAACCACTGTATCCTGCAGGGTGGAAACACAACACCACTATATCAGCCACTAAATAAATAATCTCAAAATAATCAATATACGGTCAGGATCGGTCAAGGACAAGATCCTTATCGTTCTTACCCCAATGTCATTAGAATAAGGAGGGAATAGAATGCTATCACAACAAGCTCTTGCCTTGGGATTTTACAAGGACTTGAGCCAACATGTTGACCAAAAACCCCATCATGGCAACTCTCTAGTTTGTTGGCAAATTCCCTCACTCTCTTTATAACTAATATGGTGTTAATTTATAGGAGAACTCATCACTGACATGTCTTCATAAGTACCATCACTAACTCACTCACAGGTAATGGTGCAGTAGCAAAGGTGTCAGGCTAGATGTATCTGAAACCCTTCCCAGTTATTAGTCTGGAAAACTCCATCTCATATTTCCAATAATAAACATAGATGCTACACGAGAGAGAAGACTTCTGTTCGGCTGTAAAAAGCAACAGCTCAATTATCACCCTGTTCTGAAAATAACTCCGTAGAGGTGGTGAGATCTCTTCCTGGTGATCTCCTCTGACACACTGAGAATTCCACTGGAACATTTTAATAGGAGAGCAATAACTTTCTATGCAATTTTTTAATTGATTAATCCAATGAAATGTTTCATAAAAATGTTACCTTACACAAAATATAGCCCTGCTAATAGCCATAATGGTGCTGTACAACATGTTCGAAAGAGTATTCAGTAAGCAACAATTTGTTTACCTTCATTAGACAACTTTGTTCCAATATTTCGGGCATTCAGTGATATTTATTCCCATAGTAATTCATTATGGATCCATAACTAAATAAACATCAGCATTTTGAAAGAGTATTTTTTATCATTATTTAATTAACGCAAGCATAAAGATCTTGATGAAGAAATACTGTACTGCTGTTTTGAGTTAGAAATGTAACACTTCAGAGTACTTAAGCATCGAATACATTGCAGGTAGGGGGATGTTCACACCTACAGTAGCCGGGCTATAAAGAGTCTATTTTCCTGCTAATCGGGCTACAAGTGTTTGAAAACCTGTTTTCAAAATGCCACCAGCTGTCCTTTACTACTGTAAATAAAAGCAGTATATTGTTTACATCTTGTTTACATTCTTTATTGTAACCACAATGTCACAAATAATTTGTATCTACCTTTCCAATTACTTTTAGAGTTTGAGATTAATTTGATTAATATTATGGTGTTTCTATTCCAAGGAAAACAAAAAACCCTTTGGATTTCTGTTAGCTGTACAACGGACGGGCGGTCGGGAGTACTGTACTGTACTGGGCTATTTAACTGAAGAATGCAGTGTCCGGCACGCGGGAGACTGGGGTTCAATTCCCCGACAGGGAGGAAGGAGTAGGCTGTCCTTGTAAATAAGAATTTGTTCTTAACTTACTTGCCTAGTTAAATAAAGGGTACAGTAAGAGCATAACATTTCTACACCCTAATTTTCTAATTCTAGTCTAACTAATACCCAAACGGAGATTCAGTGAAAATAAAAATCTCATTGATTTATCAAGACCAGTCCCCATGCTTGTCTCAGAGCAGCGCAAAAATAGTTGTAGGCTATTGCTTCTAACTTCAATATGCTCTTTAAATAAATAAGACCTACACCACTTTTAACAGCACATTACTCAACACTAGTGAGACTCATGTCGCCTACGGTAGGCCTGCAGTCCCATGGTGCGCCACTCGGGAGCCATGACCAATATATATTGTCCTGCTAATAACAGGGTTAATAATATTTATGTGAGAATATCCAACAGGCTTTTATATAATTCTAAATTAACAATATTAATCGCTTTGTTTAAAAAATAACAATATTTTTGAGATTTTTACATTTTCAAATAACGTAAAATGAGTGAGAAAAGGCCATTCTTGAACATGGGGCTAGACATTGTTACTAATTTGTAAATAAAGCCAGTTTGTTATTTAGAATTATTTATTTCTGTCTGCTATGCAGTGTCAGCACCTGAGTGACCATTGCGCCACTCAGGTGCTGTACAACATGACCGGTCGGGAGTGGCATACAGTACTACAGTAAGAGCAAAATAATCCTAACAAAATAAAATAATAAAAACCTTAGTGTAACAATAGTTTTAGTAAGTAATACTGAAGTCATGCACAATTATCAGTTTCTATTTAGGTTTATGTCGCCCATTCATTGTCAGTTAGAGACACAGTAGGACCCAAAAGCATAATCAGTGCTCTAACTCCACCTTGCGCTGTCTGGATCAATGAAGTGGTGATGCAGGGTACCGTACTAAACCACAAATTACCTCTAAGTCCCGCGGCGTAAGCTTGAAACTTTTATTAAAGGAGGAACCACTGTATATAGTACTGTAGTCCTACTAATGAATACCACTAGGCATTCCTAAGGCATCTTGATGCGTATGCAGCCTTGCACTCCATCAAAAAACTCAGAAGCTTATTTTTTTTTACAGTTACTTCTCCTTGCCAAACTAGATTAGTGAACACAAACAGAATGCCCCTCAGACTGTTAATAGCACTGCGTTCTGCAGGTCTCTCTCTGCCGTTTACCTTGCCCAAGGGGGGGGGCGTTTGTTTTCTCCCAGAACCCCATGCGGTGTTCCGTGATGAGGTCCCTGCGTCCTGTGACATTTACACGCCTCTCCCTAATTGTCTTCCTATGGGGTTGCTCAGTGGTGCAAGCAGGATGAGAAGGGTTAGATCCGTGTCCCAGGCACCCGGGGACCCCCGAAGGGCCTTCGCCAGCAGGAAATTGCATTTTAAGAGAGCAGGGGTGGGCAAGGGGTGACAGTAGGTGTAGGAGGCAACAGCGGGTGCAGGAGAAGGTGACGACTGTGCTCCACTGAGAGTCTCTGGTCATCACGTCGCCTCACAGCCCCAAATCTCACTGGCTTTACACATCCCAGCTAAAGTACAGCCTAGTACAGAGCATACACTGCTAACACCAATGATCAAATAAATAGCCATGGCTTCAGGTAACATAATCTACTTACAGTAGCTACTACTCTGCCTAGGAGAAGCTAAATGAGTCCCACAGTTGTGCAGTCATACCTCTTTGTTTCAGTACAGCAAAATGACATATAAAAGGATTTATTCTCAGCACAGGTGTGGAATATAGCTGCACTTCCATTGAACTGTATTGAATTGTATAGGCCCTTCACACTAGAGACAAACAACAAGTGTACTGGATCCTGTGTCAGAGATGTCTTCTTATTGTGTGCTCATAGCTCTAAATCATTACAATGTGACAATGCTGCATCTTCCCTGAGCAGAGGAACACAAACCTAAAATAGCACCCAGTCAGTTATACAGGCAAGCTGTCTCTGTTTCATTTATATCAATGACTTTGCATTCACCATCAATAGAAGCCTATGCTGTGCCGTGATTATGACAAATGGCCAATATTGCAGCAGATAAGCAAACACCCCTCTATGACCAGCAGGGCTGCTCTCCCACGGGCCTAACAATCCGCTATACTTCAACTAAGCGGATATTGGTTTTGTGTGTGTGTTCGTGTATGTGTGTTTGTGTGTGTGTATGAGTGCATGTGTGTGTGTGTGTGTGAGTGCGCATGTTTCTGTGTGTCTGTGTGCGTGTGTGTGTTTGTGTGCGTGTCTGTGCGCATTCCTGTCCGCGTACGTGTATGTGAGTGCGGGGTGGCAGGTAGCCCAGCGCTTAAGAGCAGTGGGCCAGTAACTGAAATGTTGCTGGTTCAAATCCCTGAGCCAACTAGGTGAAAAATCTGTCTCTTAACCCTAATTGCTCTGGATAAGTGTCTGCTCAATGACTAAAATGTAAAAGTATGCATTGGCAAACACAGAAGGCCAGACTTGGTTTAAACAACCCCCAAAGGATTGTAGAGAACTTGAAGGAGGGAATAAGGAAGAGAGAATGTGCCAAAGACAGGATGTTTCACATTTAGAGGAGGCTGGTGGGAGGAGCTATAGGAGGATGGACATATTATACTGGCTGGAATGGAATGGTATCAAACATAATGAAACCAGGTTTGATTCCATTCCAACCATTACAACTAGCCTGTCCTCCTATAGCTCCTCCCACCAGCCTCACATTGCTTGATGAGGAAAACCAGTCAGAGGAAGACACAGGAATACATCCAGATGACTTTACAGTCTCTGTTATGGTTTACCTCTACAGTCTTCAATCATCCCTGTCAAACTGGGCTGGTCCCAAGACAGTGAATAGAACTGGGCAGAAATGCCACTAAGGTCACACAACAACCAATGTATTTCAAATTACTTTGCTTTAAAATCCCAGGTACACTTAATATCCGGGGTAACAGATCAATACGAACATAATAAATGTATCCCACAGGAGGCTGTTAGAGTAACAATTTGTGTACTCAAACTATAAGCAGAGGTCAGATGTAACCCCTGAATCTCCCTCCTACTCCATCTCTGCTCCAGCTTTCTTTCAGTCACTCCTATCGACCTCTGACCCTCCTCCATCAGGAATCCTTCCCTCTGATTGGTTGTCAGGCAGACAGATACATCACACTACCCCACCATCATATGGGAGTTAATGCGGGCCACTCATCTACAACAACACAAATAACAGGTCACGGTCCCCACAACCACCTGGTCTTTAAATGGCAACCGCAATCTAGTCTTAACAAGGCTATTCCTCCAAGAAAGATGGGTTTTGTGAAAATAATTTTTTCACTGTTAGAAAATCACAATAGCAATGCTCATCACACAAGCGCAAACACACAGAGTGCAACTTGCGACCACAAGGAACCATTTAAATATAAACAGGTTCTCCGGTATCTGCCAATTAAAATTGTCGATTTACTTGCACATTACAGAACGGTAAGTTGCAGATGGTCCCATCAGATAATATGACACTTGTTAGCCCTATGCTAACCTCAATAGGTGGCACTGTTTATATCCTGGCACAAATTCTTCATCAGCCTATCAAAGATCTTAGACTTTATATCCACCAACCAATAGCATCCTTGACTAGGCTACTAGCTACTACTAACGTTAGACAACATTTTCATATCCCAAGTTTTTGTCTATCTGTTCCACACACATCCATGTGCTTTTATGAAGAAAGTGTTAGTGTTCTGTCATCTGCAAGTAAATCGAAATTCTAATTGGCTGATATGCATTTTGTACCGGACAACCTGTTTAAATTTAAGTGGTCGCAAGTATGGACCCACATTATTTGACTGTTTGTGGCGATGTGTTGTTTGACGTACTCTAAATAGGCCAAGCTGCAAATAAAACTGTACTTCCACTGTTTCTCTGAGGTGTTCTGGGATGTCGTTTGGACAACATCACTGCTCTACTGTTTCGGGAGCTCTGACTGTCATCAACTTGGTCTATGTTTGGTGTGCAGTGGTATGAGTGCAGTAGTAACACGCACTCTTTCTACACACATTCAAAGTTAACACGCAGCTGGAAAACATAACAGCAGCTTACAACAGATCCGAAAGGCTGTGAAAATAACATTGAACAATACAACTGTACAATACAACTGTGTCTAGCTAACGATGAAAGGGATGAGGAGTTATTTTGTCATTCAAGGCAAGTTGTTATCTTACAATAACTGTTCCATTTCAGAGAAACTGCTACATTTCTAAAGTAATTGAGGCGTGTTGTTATCTTACAATAACTGTGATATTTCAAAGCAACTGGCATGTTGTAAAGAATAACATTCCATCCCCATGTATATCTTCCCCATCATACCGAGCACTGATACAACTGGTCAGTGAGGATTCGCCTGTGTGATTCTGTCAGCTATGTGAGGAGATGTGGATCTGATTGCCTCAGGTTGTGAAAGAAGGGAGAGATGAATGATCTTGTCAGCTCTATGAGACACACTCCTCCCTCTTTCTCAGTAACACTTCAGCGGGGTTGTTTCATACTGTCTTCAATCTCACTCTGTTTTTTGTTCTTTCTCTTTTCCCCTTGAGTAGTGGTTCAGAGAGAGGGAAGATATAATATATTGGGTGGACACAGTGTTATAGACACTAGAGAGTAGTCCTGTCAGGTTTCGTTGTTTATTCTGATCTATGATAATTTAAGTGTGCTCTGACCTTTTTCACTGAGTCTAGACTCTGACTGGCTAGATGATAGCTTTGGAGGAAATGCGTTACATATAACTGGAGGGTCTCTGGTTCAAGCCCCCTCATCATCCACAACAGTTTTACCTTCAAGACCCTAACAACCTCCTCCGATATGCATGTGTACTCATGTCACAGTACACAGTGAGCGGTTAACCCAGGTGTACATAATATACTGTAACTAGACTCTGTATGAGCGGGTTGTCATTTGCAGTAAATTGTTGTGTTTGGGGCCATGTGCTTGCTTATGAAAGTCAAGAGGAAGCAATTTCACTGGGCTGGGTCTGTGAACTGTTTTCAAATAAAATGTTATTTGTCACATGCGCCAAATACAACACGTGTAGACCTTACAGTGAAATTCTTACTTACAAGCCCTTAAGAAGTTAAGAAAGAAAATAAAGATAAGTGTTAAGTAAAAAATATATCATACATTTTTTTTAAATAGAAAATAAAACTAACAAATAATTAAACAGCAGCAGTAAAATAACAAGCGAGGCAATATACAGGGGTACCGGTTTGTTGGTGATGTGGACACCAAGGAACTTGAAGCTCTCAACCTGTTCCACTACAGCCCCATCGATGAGAATGGGGGCGTGCTCGGTCCTCCTTTTCTTGTAGTCCACAATCATCGCCTTTGTCTTGATCATGTTGAGGGAGAGGTTGTTGTCCTGGCACCACACGACCAGGTCTCTGACCTCCTACCTATAGGCTGTCTCATCGTTGTCGGTGATCAGGCCTACCACTGTTGTGTCATTGGCAAACTTAATGATGGTCTTGGAGTCCTGCCTGGCCATGTAGTCATGAGTTAACAGGGAGTACAGGAGGGGACTGAGCACGCACCCCAGAGGGGCCCACGTGTTGAGGATCAGCGAGGCGGATGTGTTGTTACCTACCCTTACCACCTGGGGGTGGCCAGTCAGGAAGTCCAGGATCCAGTTACACATGGAGGTGTTTAGTCCTTAGCTTGACAGAGCATCTTAGACAGATATCATGTGGTTTGGTTTGGGTTTTGAACTGTTCCAGAGAGCTTCATGTGCCCTCAGGCTAAGGAACGCTAACCACAGGCAGCTCAACACAAACAAGACTATTGCAAACCAATTGTAATATCATTGTGAAAATAAAATATAAAGAGCAAAAACTATAAATGTATAACTTACAGGCCATAACTAGGCCCAGAGTTTTTCCTGGTCAGGTTACATGGTCAGGAAAACTCCTGGTCTTAGTCATGAGGGATGTATGATATCTTGGTCTTGGTCTTGGTTAGGGCTGTTCCCTGTTGTTGCTGGCGCTCCAGACTTAGTGGGCGGCCCGGTCCAGCCCTAGACAGGCTCTAATGATTAATGGATGCCATCACCATCTCTGTGTCAACCTGTCAAAGCTGCCTCCCTCTCACTGACAGCCGAGATTTAGGTCACTCCCCTCTGAAATGAAGCCCCCCATCCTGCTATGTGTATGCAAACATAAACATGCACAGAAGCACATGTGGCACATGCATGCACACTCACACTCTCGCACACACAAACACACACACACACACATGCACACACACACATACATCCAAATACCACTGCTCTCAATCATTTGCCTGCTGTCAAATGAAATATCATGGGCTTGAGACTGATATTTTTGTCCTTCCCAAATATAGATACACTCAGAGCTAATGACCTATGTTACCAGACAACCTTCACTGGCACATTATTTAGGTAATCTTCCTAAATAATGGCTGGATCAAAGTGGCAAAGATATTTGAAAGTCTAATTGAACTTATCAAATACTCAATATGAGTGACTATTTATTAATTACTACCTACACTGAGTCCGCCCTCCACTTTATACTTTTATTTCTCTGCCCAGCCTACTACCACCCTCATTGTGTCCCACTGTACACACTTAGAAAAACATATTTTTGGATTCCAGTTTGAACCCTTTTTGGTTCCAGGTAGAACTGTTTTTTAAAAGAGTGTATTCATTTTATTATTTAGTCGAACATTAGCATGCAGGTTACAGTAGAGTTAATCAGAGATGGTGGGTACAGCGGCATCTCACCCTCATCACCCAGAGAGAGAGAGAACCAATTGCCTGATTACCAGACAGGTGAGGTGGAGTCAGAGGAGGCAGAGCTGAGGGGAGGAGGGAGGTGAAAGAGAGGAGGAAGAGGAGGTGAGGGGATGGAGGTAGGGTTCAGTTGTGTCACAGAGCATCCAATTAAACCACACTGAGACAGTCGGACACACGCACACACGTGGTCAATATGTTAGAACCAATTATGTGAGACTAGAAGATAGCAGTGGAGGGAAGAGGAGAATAGAGCAGTGAAGAGAGAGAGAGAACAGAGGAGGCGAGGGGAGAGGAGAGTAGAGCAGTGAAGAGAGAGAGCAGAGTAGGAGAGGGGAGAGGAGAGGACGGCTGATGTTAACAAGGCAGCAGAGGGCCTGCATTCAGATAATTACCACTGAGTACACTCTGAAGCCCAACCTTTACATCCAAAACCCCAGGGCCTCAAAAAAAATCTCTATCTGAATGTAGCCCAGCACTAACACAGGATTCTACCAATCAACAGCGCATTAGTTGAATCAGTCCTGGAAAAAAAGTCTGCACACCCTCTATGTAGCTTCGCAGGAGTAGGGCTGGCCAGCCCTGACTTACACTATCCAACCATTCACATTGGCTGGAACAAAACTCTATAGCCAGGGCCATAGTAGGATTGGCCACCCCTGGTCTAAGTGCCTTTGAGTTCCATCGATATGGGTTGAAGGGAAGGACAGGTCATTAGCTATCCCTATTATTCTCCAGGCAACAGGGCAGAGGGCTCTAACACAGTCATCCTGAAGGAATAATGAATCACCTAGAGTCAGGTCACCTGGGTTCCAAACTCATGAAAGTCAAAATGGTCGCTGTTCAGACAAACTACAAAGACTTGTATCACTATTATAGGTACAGAATCACCTGAACCCCAACACAGAGGACCGAATAACCGGCTCATTAATTATTCATAGCTCAACATTTGCATGCTGTCAACATTTGCATGCTGTCCTTGCTCTGTGACTGTATCGCAAACCTGTGTGTAGAGGAATGCTCTGATTGGGTGTTAAATCATCTGTGACAAATGTCATCATATATCAGTGTGTGTGTGAGGGTGTTCTCTTCATCAGCTACGCCTCATTGATTCAGCATTGACCTCCATGGAATAATATGAATCGTATTTTATAATCAACGGGAGGCGAGAGCTCTGATAAATGCCAGTTCCATATGACATGAAAAACACAGACAGGATCAATGGTCACATCACAGCTACTGTAGCTCACAGCGCCTACCTGTGATTGTCCACAACAAGACAGGTCTGTCTGATCTTACACAGCTTTGAAAAGGATTGCTGTGAGGAGATGATTAAACATCTCTATTCTAAGAAGACATAATGGGGAGAAGAGGTTGGAAGCTGTCATATAAAAAAAATGCAGGAGACAGAAAAAAGTAGAGAGAGAAAAAAAGTTTAAAAAAAAATTACATGCACATTTTCTCCTCTCCTCGACTGCATGTGCTGCTGCAGGAAGGGGGGCATTGCCTAGGCAACCAAATACTTGCTTGCTACAACACCTTGATTGTTTCAGCAAGGAGCAACAATATTTATTCACGTTGTAGAGTCCAAACCTACTGGCTCCAGGTCATCCATAAGTCTTTGCTAGGTAAAGCCCCGCCTTATCTCAGCTCACTGGTCACCATAGCATCACCAACCCGTAGCACACGCTCCAGCAGGTATATTTCACTGGTCATCCCCAAAGCCAACACCTCTTTGGCCGCCTTTCCTTCCAGTTCTCTGCTGCCAATGACTGGAACGAATTGCAAAAGTCACTGAAGCTGGAGACTTACAGTGAGGGAAAAAAGTATTTGATCCCCTGCTGATTTTGTACGTTTGCCCACTGACAAAGAAATGATCAGTCTATAATTTTAATGGTAGGTTTATTTGAACAGTGAGAGACAGAATAACAACAAAAAACTCCAGAAAAACGCATGTGAAAATGTTTATAAATGGAATTGCATTTTAATGAGGGAAATAAGTATTTGACCCCTCTGCAAAACATGGCTTAGTACTTGGTGGCAAAACCCTTGTTGGCAATCACAGAGGTCAGACGTTTTTTGCAGGTGGCCACCAGGTTAGCACACATCTCAGGAGGGATTTTGTCCCACTCCTCTTTGCAGATCTTCTCCAAGTCATTAAGGTTTCGAGGCTGACGTTTGGCAACTCGAACCTTCAGCTCCCTCCACAGATTTTCTATGGGATTAAGGTCTGGAGACTGGCTAGGCTACTCCAGGACCTTAATGTGCTTCTTCTTGAGCCACTCCTTTGTTGCCTTGGCCGTGTGTTTTGGGTCATTGTCATGCTGGAATACCCATCCACGACCCATTTTCAATGCCCTGGCTGAGGGAAGGAGATTCACCCAAGATTTGACGGTACATGGCCCCGTCCATCGTCCCTTTGATGCAGTGAAGTTGTCCTGTCCCCTTAGCAGAAAAACACCCCCAAAGCATATTGTTTCCATCTCCATGTTTGACGGTGGGCATGGTGTTCTTGGGGTCATAGGCAGCATTCCTCCTCCTCCAAACACGGCGAGTTGAGTTGATGCCAAAGAGCTCCATTTTGGTCTCATCTGACCACAACACTTTCACCCAGATGTCCTCTGAATCATTCAGATGTTCATTGGCAAACTTCAGACGGGCATGTATATGTGCTTTCTTGAGCAGGGGGACCTTGCGGGCGCTGCAGGATTTCAGTCCTTCACGGCGTAGTGTGTTACCAATTGTTTTCTTGGTGACTATGGTCCCAGCTGCCTTGAGATCATTGACAAGATCCTCCCGTGTAGTTCTGGGCTGATTCCTCACCGTTCTCATGATCATTGCAACTCCACGAGGTGAGATCTTGCATGGAGCCCCAGGCCGAGGGAGATTGACAGTTCTTTTGTGTTTCTTCCATTTGCGAATAATCGCACCAACTGTTGTCACCTTCTCACCAAGCTGCTTGGCGATGGTCTTGTAGCCCATTCCAGCCTTGTGTAGGTCTACAATCTTGTCCCTGACATCCTTGGAGAGCTCTTTGGTCTTGGCCATGGTGGAGAGTTTGGAATCGGATTGATTGATTGCTTCTGTGGACAGGTGTCTTTTACACAGGTAACAAACTGAGATTAGGAGCACTCCCTTTAAGAGTGTGCTCCTAATCTCAGCTCGTTACCTGTATAAAAGACACCTGGGAGCCAGAAATCTTTCTGATTGAGAGGGGGTCAAATACTTATTTCCCTCATTAAAATGCAATTCCATTTATAACATTTTTCACATGCGTTTTTCTGGATTTTTTTTGTTGTTATTCTGTCTCTCACTGTTCAAATAAACCTACCATTAAAATTATAGACTGATCATTTCTTTGTCAGTGGGCAAATGTACAAAATCAGCAGGGGATCAAGTACAGTGAGGGAAAAAAGTATATCTCCCTCACTAACTATAAGCATCAGCTGTCAGAGCAGCTTATCGACCACTGCACCTGTACACAGCCCATCTGTAAATAGCCCACCCAACTAACTCATCCCCACATTGTTATCTTTTTGCTCTTTTGTACCCCAGTATCTCTACTTGCACATCATCATCTGCACATCTATTACTCCAGTGTTAATGCTAAATTGTAATAATTTCGCCACTATGGCCTATTTATTGCCTTTCTACATTTGCACTGTCTATACACTGTGTATAGATTTTTCTATTGTGTTACTGACTGTACGTTTGTTTATCCCATGTGTAAACTCTGTGTTGTTGTTTTTGTCACACGGCTTTGCTTTATCTTGGCCAGGTCGCAGATGTAAATGAGAACTTGTTCTCTACTGGCCGACCTGGTTAAATAAAGGTGAAATAAAAATATATAAAAATGTTACAGCAGGAATTGAATTGACCGCACAAATGCCTGGCTGTCCCGTCCCGTTTTAATTTTTCTTAAACAATTTTGACAGTTATTTTATTTTCATGGTCTTCATCCATCCATAACAAGGTTATAAGGTTAACAAGCACCTAACAAGGTTAACAAGGTTATACAGTACTTGTAATTGTGCCAGCCCTAAGAGTGACAGACATACAGTACCATTCAGAAGTTTGGACACAACTACTCATTCCAGGGTTTTTCTTTATTTTTACTATTTTCTACATTGTAGAATAATAGTGAAGACATAAAAACTATGAAATAACACATATGGAATCATGTAGTAACCAAAAAAGTGTTAAACCAATCAAAATATGTTTTATATTTGAGATTCTTCAAAGTAGCCACCTTTTGCCTTGATGACAGCTTTGCACACTCTTGGCCTTCTCTCAACCAGATCACCTGGAATGCTTTTCCAACAGTCTTGAAAGAGTTCCCACATATGCTTAGCACTTGTTGGCTGCTTTTGAATGGTAGTGTATTTTTACACACACACACACACACTGAACTTTCCATTACACAAACACACACAGAGCTGTCAGTTGTCTAATTTGCGTGGCACTGTGATGAGCACTCATTCCTGATGACCTCAGGGATCATCACCATGGGCCCATTTATCTCTGCTGAGTGAGGTTAGGACCTTGTGGAAAGGAGCTGAGATGGGGTGAATTGGGAAGATTAGTGCTTTATGCTAATACTAATGGAAATGCCTCTATGTCCTTCACCAGGGTCCACTGGATGGAACAATGCAGAGACAGTGCTTATGAGTTATCTTCCTGAAGGAGACAATGCTTCACTACTGAGAGATGAGATACTAGCAAGCATGTGCACAGATAGAGCCCTAGGGGTGCTGGAGAATCTGCCCATTTTTCTTATTGTTTTTAATGAATTACTTCTTTTTTTTTTTTTGTCTCTTCTCCCGAGTGGCGCAGCGGTCTAAGGCACTGCATCTCAGTGCTAAAGGGGTCACTACAGACCCTGGTTTGATTCCTGGCTGTATCACAACTGGCCGTGATTGGGCAGCACACAATTGTCCTAGCGTCGTCCAGGTTAGGGTTTGGCAGGGGTAGGCCGTCATTGTAAATTAGAATTTGTTCTTAACTGACTTGCCTAGTTAAATAAAGGTTAAATATAAAATAAAAAAGCTATATCACCCCAAAAATCTGTGGTAGAAAAGATTGTCTATATACTGACCAGGGGAGCCCCCATTCATTTTTACACAGAAGCCTGTGACATGACACACCAATAAGGATAAATCTCTCGGCATTTCCAGCCCCTCCACTATCTCAGCCAATCATGGCTAGCCTGGAAGAATCCTGTATTTCTCCCTATATGCAAACGGCTCTCTTTTGAAGTAGGAACTAGTGTCAAATGCATAGGATCCTGTAACCAGTCACATATGTGCAGGCAAATCTGAGGAGAAACATAATGATGGGTAGGCTAACTGAAATTAGACTCAATTTAATAACATGCTTTGCACCATATGGGTTAATGATGCCTATTTTCACTTGTGTGATTCCAAGACTAGGTATTTAAATATATGCCCAAATATATGAACTTCATATTGCCCCAGACCTGTCAGAATAATACAACAGAGTCTCTCATTAGGCTCAGTGTAGTGACAATGATCTGATACTATACTCTAGGTTGAAGAAACGTCCTTCTCACCAGCACCAGAACTACAGTAAGACTGAACAAAGTCATCATAAGAGAAATTCTCTTTGAAAAAGTGGAGATCCAACTCCTCTAATTTCTCCCCAACTGTCAGCTCAGTGAGCTGGCTAGCAGTCATTTCTGTTTTCTCCACGTTAACACACTCTTTCTTGGGTACAGTTGAAGTCGGAAGTTTACATACACTTAGGTTGGAGTCATTAAAACTCGTTTTTCAACCACTCCACAACTTTCTTGTTAAAAAACTATAGTTTTGGCAAGTTGGTTAGGACATCTACATCTACATCTACACAAGTCATTTTTCCAAAAATTGTTTACAGACAGATTATTTCACTTATAATTCACTGTATCAAAATTCCAGTGGGTCAGAAGTTTACATACACTAAGTTGACTGTGCCTTTTAAACAGCTTGGAAAATTCCCGAAAATGATGTCATGGCTTTAGAAGCTTCTGATAGGCTAATTGACATCATTTGAGTACCTGTGGATGTATTTCAAGGCCTACCTTCAAACTCAGTGCCTTTTTAATTGACATCATGGGAAAATCAAAAGAAATCAGCCGACCTCAGAAAAAAAATTGTACCCCTGCAAAAGTCTAGTTCATCCTTGGAAGCAATTTCCAAATGCCTGTACAAACAATAGTTTGCAAGTATAAACACCATGGGACCACGCAGCCATCATACCTCTCAGAAAGGAGACGCGATCTGTCTCCAAGAGATGAACGTACTTTTGTGCGAAAAGTGCAAATGTTTTATTTTACCTTTAACTAGGCAAGTCAGTTAATAGGAATCACTGGGGCGCTAGCGCCCCACTCTCGACACTACCAGGTGAAATGTGAGGCGCCAAATTCAAAATCCAAAAGTTGAATTATTAAACATCCACCAATATACAAGTGTTCCATACTCATCAAAAGCTCTGTTTCTTGGCAATATCACAGCGTTGTCAGATTTCAAAAAGGCTTTACGGCGAAAGCACTACATTTGATTGTTTGAGGGTAGCACCTCACATACTTTTCCCATAGCCATGAATTCATTAGCCAGCTTGGCACACACATAACACATTACACAGCGAAAACAAATCAATTACCTGTTGAAGAACTTCTGCTGAGGTCTTCCTAAGTGTCCAACGAAGACAATCCATGGTTCTTTTGTTAGAAAAAGTCATGTATTTTATCCATAAATCTCCATTTGGTTTGCGCGTTATAATCAGAAACTACAGCGTCCACACCTCCATTGAAACGTGACTAGAACTCGTTCAACTTATACCTATAATCTTGTCCAAGAACAATCAAACATCATTTTAAATGTATCCTTAGGAACACTTTTACGTATATTTACTATAATAAATCAACCAGAATATAAACTGAGCTCTAAAGACGGTAAAAAACACAGTGCGTGCTTGGCGAGAGCGAGCGCCCAGTCCTATAGACTTCTAAAGAGACACTTCCTTATTCCCTCTTCTTCTCTGCTCTA
>QNTS01005723.1:66941-78880 GCA_003317085.1 Hucho hucho
ACATAACACATTACACAGCGAAAACAAATCAATTACCTGTTGAAGAACTTCTGCTGAGGTCTTCCTAAGTGTCCAACGAAGACAATCCATGGTTCTTTTGTTAGAAAAAGTCATGTATTTTATCCATAAATCTCCATTTGGTTTGCGCGTTATAATCAGAAACTACAGCGTCCACACCTCCATTGAAACGTGACTAGAACTCGTTCAACTTATACCTATAATCTTGTCCAAGAACAATCAAACATCATTTTAAATGTATCCTTAGGAACACTTTTACGTATATTTACTATAATAAATCAACCAGAATATAAACTGAGCTCTAAAGACGGTAAAAAACACAGTGCGTGCTTGGCGAGAGCGAGCGCCCAGTCCTATAGACTTCTAAAGAGACACTTCCTTATTCCCTCTTCTTCTCTGCTCTAAAGCATCTATACAGAATCAAATCACTTTCTCGAGACTGTTGACATCCAGAGGAAGCGATAGGTACTGCATTCATATGCCCTTATATGGGCATTTTCATGAGGGAGGGGTTCCAAATGAGGCACTCTGTGAAAACCACTTTTTCCAGGACAGAAATTCCTCTGGGTTTTGCCTGCCATATCCGTTCTGTTTTACTCACAGACGAATGGTTAACAGTTTTACAAAATTCAGAGTGTTTCCTATCCAATGGTACCAAATATGTGCATATCCTATTTTTTGGGCCTGAATGGGAGGCATTTTACTTTGGGCACGCCAGGCTCTCCAAAACGGTCAAGTTGTGCAGTGATCCCTAACAAGTTAAGGACAACAAAGTCAAGGTATTGGAGTGGCCATCACAAAGCCCTGACCTCAATCCTATAGAAAATGTGTGGGCAGAACTGAAAAAGTGTGTGGGAGCAAAGAGGCCTACAGACTTGACTCAGTTACACCAGCTCTGTCAGGAGGAATGGGCCAAAATTCACCCAAATAATTGTAGGAAGCTTGTGGAAGGCTACCCAAAACGTTTGACCCAAGTTAAACAATTTAAAGGCAATGCTACCAAATACAAATTGAGGGTATGTAAACTTCTGACCCACTGGGAATGTGATGAAATAAATAAAAGCTGAAATAAATAATTATCTCTACTATTATTCTCCTACTACTCTACTACTATGACCTAAAACAGGGAATTGTTACTAGGATTAAATGTCAGGAATTGTGAAATACTGAGTTTAAATGTATTTAGCAAAGGTGTATGTAAACTTCCGACTTCAACTGTAGGTCTTCAATGTCAGATGTCTCCTGCTGACTTATTTCTCCCACAAATGAAACACACTGGGCTCTCTTTTAACAAACCTAATGCAATGGTAAATCAAAGCACATGCGGTAGCGCTATAGGTTAAGTGGTGTGTCCAAAATATCTTTGCTGTTATCACTATCACAATTATCAGCGCACTTGCTGGCATTGGCTTGAAAGGGCTGTGTTTTGATGACTAAACAAGTTATGGGTGTGTCGAGGCTTGGCTTGCTCCCTGACCGTGCTCCCTGGTGAAATATGTGGTTGCTTCAAGTTTACTGTATATTTACTGTATTTTATGTATTGCCTTGGAATCAACTCCAATTCCAATGTTAGTCCACTATAGCTTGTTAAATGGCTTACAGAAACGAAATAACTAAATGTAGACCTATCTTTGGTAAACACGTTTGAACCCATTTGCAGTCTACATTGTTCTAAGTTGTTGCTTGGCTTTAAAAGCATTCACAATGATATAGAGGCTAGGCCTACTGTAAATTGCATTATGGCTGAGCAGGGACATGCCAACTATTGTCAATAAACAAGATTAAATTCATTATTGATAAAATGCCAGTGCGCCAGTTTTTACATGATGAAATTGCAAACTAACACACGTTTGACACTAGCACCACCTTAACACCCGCCGAAAATAGAGCCCATTTTCTCTATTGCAGATGAAGCGACTCACTGAGAGCTTACTGTGGCTAATCTTGAAAAATGTATATGAGGCACTCAACCAGAGGAAAGTGCCGTAAACATGGCTAATCCTAAATTAATATCCTGCTATAGTTATAATTTACCAATTATCTTAGTAAATCCACAGGGTTTAAGCAGAACAAGCATTCCCCTACAAGCCGGAAACAGGAAGTGATCAAACAGGATGTGTTGACTCACCGTGGAGACGTACTGGATGTCCCGGCAAAGCTTTGTCTCTGCAGGGAAGTCCACCAGATCCAGGAAGTTGTCCACCACCACCTGGCCGATGATATCGTGGCGCGAGAAGCGATCAAAGTCGTAGACACTGAAGTGCAGCTTGCGTGTCGGCAGCTCAGCGTACTCCACGGGGAACAGGAATACCTCATCGAACACAGGGTTGAGAGTCTTGCGGTGAACCTTGGTCTGGTGCTTGGTCTGCCGGTCCGGTAGTAGGTAGATCTTGACGTAGGGGTCTGAGGTGCCCAATAAGTCCTTGGCGGGGAGATCCTGGGCCTTGTGGATCTTGACGATTAGTTGCTCCAGGTCACAGTCGAACTTGAGAATGAAGTGTAGGCGTCCACAGCCTCCGCCCCGCCGGCCCCCCTCATCCCCTTCCAGGGAACGCTGCTTGTAAAGCTCTGGTTTGATACGTCCCAGACCCAGGCCCATCCCAGTCAGGGAGTCCTGTCTCTGGAACTGGGCCACGCTATTAAAGTCCGGGTTGGACCTGTTTACGGATAATCTACGGATAGAGTCAGACCTGTATAGAGGACAGACAGAAAGAGACATATTACCATTGTCAGCATAGGTGAGAGGAGACACACAGAGAGACAGTGTGTTTGATACAACAACAGAGTGCCTGAATAAAATAGACAAAGGCTTTCTGCAAATACGACCATTATGGCTCAAGCAACAATCGACAAAAATAACAATTCACTCTACTTGGTTTTTCAAGAAGTGTTATGTGCTGAGCAGTGGATAGACTTTCCTTCAAACACAAACAAATGACTAAAAACTGAAGTGTCTGGGGTTAGAATTATTCATAGAACATTGTTTGCTGTAGAGGACGTGACTCCACAAGACTCAATGGGATAGCTGCCCTACAGCTGCTGGGTTGCTATGTCTGAGCTTCTGTTCAGTACTCTAAACCTGATTAATGCTAGAACTTCCTAACTGCCTCTTTTGTATCACACGGGGCTTTAACGGAGTGAGTCATGGTTTCTACCTAAGTGTGGATGAAGTTTACAATGTTCTGAAGGTGAAATTAAGAATCTGGAGAAAATGTTTTCAAATGAATTAATGGGCTGTCGGGGTATATTTCAATCGTGCAAAATATTGTGCAAACCAAAGTCGCAAACCAATTGTGATGTCTGTACTTCAGAAGGACCGTATAAATATTTGTACAGTAGGGTTGGGGTAAATTCCAATTTAATTAGAAATTCCAATTCAATTCATAAATTCACTCCTGGTGGATAATTGACATTGACTTACATTGAAATGTAAAAAATCTTAAAGTTATGCAACTGGAATTAGATTGTTTGAACTTTTTTTTAATTGGAATGGAATTGGAATTGTAAAAACATGTAATCTTTGGAATTTAATTGGAATTCAATATTTTTATATTACCCAGTTAAAGGAATGATCACAAATAGTATAACACATTTACTGTAGGATTTATTTGTAAAGATTTCAACCTGTATTCCTATATTTCCAGTATAGCTAGGTTGTCTGACATGATCAGCCTGAAAGCCTGAGGGAATTTAATTTGAATCTGAGGAATTCTTGGAATTTAAACCTAACATTGGAATTCAGAGGAATTTAATTATCTCTGAATGCAAAGACTGACATGGAATTCAAATTAAATTAAATGGAATTTAAAGGGAGAGAGAATTGAATTAGAATTACATTTGTGGAATTAACTCCAATCCTGGTGGACTGTGGTACTCATGTACTGGCAATGTACAGTATTGAAAGCTTTATTCCTACTTTGATAACCATTGTGGTGAACTAATTAAATACTATGTATTATGAAAGCAAAGTACCAGTCTTAGTAGCAGTCTTATATTGTAAGGGACCCTGGTATAGTAGGTACTACAGTATACAAGCACAGTACATAGCAGAATAGCGACTTCATCATAGTAGATGACTGTGATATAGTACTCACCCAATCTCTGTGTGTATAGACATTGACCGGACGGAGGGTGAGGGCTCAGTGGTCTGCCTCTTCGTACGAGGGTTGGTGTGGACCCCGTTCTCCCGGCCTTTACTCTGGGACTCCAGGGGGATGTCTGGAGACGTGTGGCTAATCTTCATGGCTGCCTCTGGGATGGGGATGATTGCCGCTATGGGGGGCGGCGATACAGGGGTCACTGGCCCCGTCACGGTTCCAGATGCCACAGGGACAATGGAGCAGCGATGGGACTCACGGCGGTCGAGGGCAGGGATGGGGGGGTCGACAGCCGTGTAGACTGGCTCCCTGGCTGGGACGTAGGGTTGCAAAGGTGCCATGGGGGAATCGTGGTGCCCATGGGTGGGCTCCTTGATGCTGGGAGAGAGGCCACGCTCCCTCCATGGGATCCAGCAGAGCTTCCAGGAGACGAAGATTGAGACCCCGAACAGGGCCAGGCCACAGGCTGTCACCACCAGGGACAGCAGGCTCACCGACACATCTACAGAATGCAGGGAGGGGGGAAAGAGGGAGAGAGGGAGGAAAGAAAGGGAGAGAGTTAGTAGGGTAATTTTACAGATATAAGGATGTGAGAGGCACAGTGAGACAAACAAAGATCAGTGACACATGTACAAGACAAAGGCTTGGGAGAGAATTAATCATCATCATCATCACATCATCATTTAAACAACATTTCTAACTTGCCGCCATTGGAAACACGTTCTCTGGAGTGATGAATCACGCTTCCCCATCTAGCAGTTCGATGGACAAATCTGGTTTTGGCGGATGCCAGGACAACACTACCTGCCCCAATTCATAGTTTGATGGAGGAGGAATAATGGTCTGGGTTTGTGTTTCATGGTTCGGGCTAGGGCCCTTAGTTCCAATGAAGGGAAATCTTAACGCTACAGGACATAATGACATTCTAGACGATTCTGTGTTTCCAACTTTGTGGCAACAGTTTGGGGATGGCCCTTTCCTGTTTCAGCATGACAATGCCCCCGTGCACAAAGTGAGGTCCATACAGAAATGGTTTGTCGAGATTGGTGTGGAAGAACTTGACTGGCCTGCACAGAGCCCTGACCTCAACCCCATCGAACACATTTGGGATGAATTGGAATGCCGACTGCGAGCCAGGCCTAATTGCCCAACATCAGTTCCTGATCTCACTAATGCTCTTGTGGCTGAATGAAAGCAAGTCCCCGCAGGAATGTTCAAACATCTAGTGGAAAGCCTTCCCAGAAGAGTGGAGGCTATTATAGCAGCAAAGTGGGGACCAACTCCATATTAATGCCCATGATTTTGGAATGAGATGTTCAACGAGCAGGTGTCCACATACTTTTGGTCATGTAGTGTTTGTCAGAGTTTGCCTGTGGGCTTCTCTAGCTGCGTGCCATTAAAGACACACCACAAGGAACGGCCTAAGACTGATTAAATCACTGTGCACTAATTGAAAAAACATGCTTGGTTAATTACTTGTGTGCTTTGCGGGAACTTTTCTCATTCTCCCTTAATTTTTTCTTAAAGAGAGAGCGTGACAAACTTAATTAGGAATTATCCAAAGTTGTTTAATTATCTCCTCTGGAGTCCCAGGGTACTGATTTTAGCGCTGCTGTAATCCACTGTCCTTGACTGATAGGAAGAGAGCAAGAAAATGTGTTGTGGAGAAACATTCTATGGGAATCAATTGACCCATCTTGAACACGTTTACATACACTTAGGTTGGAGTCATTAAAACTCGTTTTTCAACCACTCCACAAATTTCTTGTTAACAAACTATAGTTTTGGCAAGTCGGTTAGGACATCTACTTTGTGCATGAAACAAGTAATTTTTCCAACAATTGTTTACAGACAGATTAACTTCTTCGGGATGAGCACACGAGGTGACCGTTTTGGAGAGCCTGGCGTGCCCAAAGTAAAATGCCTCCCATTCAGGCAAAGAAAATAGGATATGCACATATTTGGTACCATTGGATAGGAAACACTCAGAATTTTCCAAAACTGTTAGCCATTTGTCTGTGAGTAAAACAGAACGGATATGGCAGGCAAAACCCCGAGGAATTTCTGTCCTGGAAAAAGTGGTTTTCACAGAGTGCCTCATTTGGAACCCCTCCCTCATGAAAATGCCCATATAAGGGCATATGAATGCAGTACCTATCGCTTCCTCTGGATGTCAACAGTCTCGAGAAAGTGCTTTGATTCTGTTCAGATGAAATAGAGCAGAGAAGAAGAGGGAATAAGGAAGTCTCCCTTTGGAACTCTATAGGACTGGGCGCGCGCTCTCGCCAAGCACGCACTGTGTTTTTTACCGTCTTTAGAGCTCAGTTTATATTCCGGTTGATTTATTATAGTAAATATACGTAAAAGTGTTCCTAAGGATACATTTAAAATTATGTTTGATTGTTCTTGGACAAGTTTATAGGTATAAGATGAACGAGTTCTAGTCACGTTTCAATGGAGTAGTGGACGCTGTAGTTTCTGATTATAACGCGCGAACCAAATGGAGATTTATGGATAAAATACATGACTTTTTCTAACAAAAGAACCATGGATTGTCTTCGTTGGACACTTAGGAAGACCTCAGCAGAAGTTCTTCAACAGGTAATTGATTTGTTTTCGCTGTGAAATGTGTTTTCTGTGAACCGTGGAGGCTTATGAAATTATGGTAATGGAAAAAATATGTGAGGTGCTACCCTCAAACAATCAAATGTTGTGCTTTCGCCGTAAAGCCTTTTTGAAATCTGACAACGCTGTGATATTGCCAAGAAACAGAGCTTTTGATGAGTATGGAACACTTGTATATTGGTGGATGTTTAATAATTCAACTTTTGGATTTTGAATTTGGCGCCTCACATTTCACCGGGTAGTGTCGGGAGTGGTGGCGCTAGCGCCCCAGTGATCCCCAAGAGGCTACTTCCCTTATAATTCACTGTATCACAATTCCAGTGGGTCAGAAGTTTACACACACTAAGTTGACTGTGCCTTTTAAACAGCTTGGAAAATTCCAGAAAATGTCATCATGGCTTTAGAAGCTTCTGATAGGCTAATTGACATCATTTGAGTCAATTGGATGTGTACCTGTGTATGTATTTCAAGGCCTACCTTCAAACTCAGTGTCTCTTTGCTTGACATCATGGGAAAATCAAAAGAAATCAGCCAAGACCTCAAAAAATTAATTGTAGACCTCCACAAGTCTGGTTCATCTTTGGGAGCAATTTCCAAACGCCTGAAGATACCCCGTTCATCTGTACAAACAATAGTACGCAAGTTTAAACACCATGGGACCACGCAGCCGTCATACCTGCTCAGGAAGGAGACGCATTCTGTCTCCTAGAGATGCGAAAAGTGCAAATCAATCCCAGAACAACAGCAAAGGACCTTGTGAAGATGCTGGAGGAAACAGGTACAAAAGTATCTATATCCACAGTAAAAGAGTCCGATATCGACATAACCTGAAAGGCCGCTCAGCAAGGAAGAAGCCACTGCTCCGAAATCGCCATAAAAAAGCCAGACTACGGTTTGCAACTGCACATGGGGACAAAGATCGTACTTTTTGGAGAAATGTCCTCTTGTCTGATGAAACAAAAATAGAACTGTTTGGCCATAATGACCATCATTATGTTTGGAGGAAAAAGGGGGAGGCTTGCAAGCCGAAGAACACCATCCCAATCGTGAAGCACGGGGGTGGCAGCATCATGTTGTGGGGGTGCTTTGCTGCAGGAGGGACTGGTGCACTTCACAAAATAGATGGCATCATGAGGAGGGAAAAGTATGTGGATATATTGAAGCAATATCTCAAGACATCAGTCAGGAAGTTAAAGCTTGGTCGCAAATGGGTCTTCCAAATGGACAATGACCCCAAGCATACTTCCAAAGTTGTGGCAAAATGGCTTAAGGACAACACAGTCAAGGTATTGGAGTGGCCATCACAAGCCCTGACCTCAATCCTATAGAAAATGTGTGGGCAGAACTGAAAAAGTGTGTGGGAGCAAGGAGGCCTACAAACCTGGCTCAGTTACACCAGCTCTGTCAGGAGGAATGGGCCAAAAGTCCCCCAACTTATTGTGGGAAGCTTGTGGAAGGCTACCCAAAACGTTTGACCCATGTTAAACAACTTAAAGGCAATGCTACCAAGTACTAATTGAGTGTATGTAAACTTCTGACCTACTGAGAATGTGATGAAAGAAATAAAAGATGAAAGAAATAATTCTCTCTGCTATAATTCTGACATTTCACATTCTTAAAATAAAGTGGTGATCCTAACTGACCTAAGACACAGAATTTTTAATAGGATTAAATGTCAGGAATTGTGAAAAACTGAATTTAAATGGATTTGGCTAAGCTGTATGTAAACTTCAGACTTCAACTGTACGTAAGAATTCTCAGCCGAAAGAGGCTATCGAGGAGAGGAGCAAACTCCTCCGTTCACCTATCAACAAAATGATATTCTCCTACATATGGCAACGACTTTTCGGTTTCTTTCCGGGTCAGGAGGAGAGGAGGACGGAAGTGTCGAGGAGAGGATGGATTTATGCCCAATGGAGAATCTCCCTATATCTAGGCTGGTCCTTATCCTCTACACGGTTTAAACTAAGAAACTACAGGTATATATACAGTGTGGCAAGCCTTGTGAAAATTCTGCAAGTATTCCTGAAAATATGTTTTCATGTGACAGCTTTTACACCATGACTTGCAACATGTTGTGTAGTTGTATGTTGATGATGCAATTGATGTATTGCACTTTGTTGTCCCCATAACGGTCTTGTAGGAAGCTGTGACAGTCCTATGAATGTGAAATTTGACTTCACAATACCGCCAACGTCATCATAATTACTGAGCATCACATGGGTTGTGCCGTGGCGGAGATCTTTGTGGGCTATACTCGGCCTTGTCTCAGGATGATAAGTTGGTGGTTGGAGATATCCCTCTAGCGGTGTGGGGGCTGTGCTTCGGCAGAGTGGGTGGGGTTATATCCTGCCTGTCCGGGGGTATCGTCGGACGGGGCCACAGTGTCTCCCGACCCCTCCTGTCTCAGCCTCCAGTATTTATGCTGCAGTAGTTTATGTGTCGGGGGGCTAGGTTCCGTCTGTTATATCTGGAGTATTTCTCCTCTCTTATCCGGTGTCCTGTGTGAATTTAAGTATGCTCTCTCTAATTATCTCGTTATGGACATAAGTCAGAGAATTTTGTTTCCAGGGGATTCATATTGTGTTATGTTTAGAACAAGGAACACTAATGCAAAGTCATGACGTGTACCTTTCTTACTCCACCCTGTCCCCCTCTTCATTATCTCTCATCCCCCTTCTCTTCTGTCTCTCTCTATCTCTCATCCCCCTCTCTCTCTCTCTCTCTCTCTCTCTCTCTCTCTCTCTCTCTCTCTCTCTCTCTTTCCTAACCACTGTGCTTTTACACCTGCATTGCTTGCTGTTTGGGGTTTTAGGCTGGGTTTCTGTACAGCACTCTGTAACATCAGCTGATGTAAGAAGGGCTTTATAAATACATTTGATTGATTTGATTGAGTACTGCTCACATTCAGAATGAGAACTAAAGAGACTGTTTAGGGTTTACTGTGTTCCCATGTTTCCATGCAACATTGGTTGCAGGCACTTTTTGGCCATATCAAGGCAGCCTCAAATATCACAAATAAATACTAAGATTTCAAAGTGTTGTGATGAATAATTAATTATCACCGCAGAAGGGGGGGACAGAAAAACAGTCACGAAGAGCCTTCTGATTCGTCTTGGCATTTGCCTCCAAAGCAATCCCTGAAGTGATGATGAGATATCCCTCTCTGGGAATTCTTCTGAAGAGGACGAAGTTCTGCCAAAGAGAGATCTTCAAAGAGATGAATCAGTGTCACTGGGAATTCATCATTTTGGTACAGCTGTCACCCCTTGAACTTGGAGGACTTGACAAACTCTCAGACGTTAGGGTCACACAATGTAACACAATGCATGACACCTAACTAACGTACACCTTCCAAACTGCAGAGAAAATCAGCACTCCCCCACTCATCACTACTACACATAATGGCACACCTACAGAGGCTGGGCATTTTGCCTAACTATCTTTATAGGAGTTAAATGGCCAGATTGTCTAGAGGCATTTACAAAACAGACCCACTCAACTGTAAATTGTTTTGCACCATACAGTATTGTACCATGTCGTTCACCCTATTTTGCCATATGCTGTCTCATTCTCCAGCCCTGTTTGTACATTGTTAATGAAACACTGTGGGTTTACATCAACTGAGGCGTAGGAAATTAGGAAATTAGGATTTGTCTAATTAATCCACTGGGAGATAGCTTTTTTAGTTATTTGTTTAATTATATATGTATGATAAATGACTAAGCACAGATAGGGCTATGCAAGAGAACACTCAGGATGTTATCTTGTCTAAAACAAGGTCTGGGTTTGTGAGATACCATGTTTCTCTGGATCTCAGTGACCACATCTTAATGAAATCTTATCGTAGCCCTTTTACATACTGTACCTCCACAGGGGTGAAAGTGAAAATGGTGAAGACCGCTGTTTGGCAATCATCAGTAAAAATGACGCACAGCCGTGGAAAGACAAAATTACAAACACGGCAAATCTTTGGACATTTAATAACCATTCAGGTCCAGAGCTGCGGCTCCTGATGCTAGGTCTGTTTCATGGATGTTAGTGCTGAGCGATTAATCAAAATGTTGGTTATTTTACAGTTTTTAAACAACATCGGTTCAATTATTTTAATTCCATTTAGTTCGTTTTTTTGTCTGTGAGCTCAATGCACAAATTGCACAATGAATCAGATCCAGCCTGAACTGTGCGATGTAGTATGGAGTTGTAGTTTCCAACAGGCCAATATTCTATACTGTACAAAAATATAAACACAACATCCAACAATTTTACTGAGTTACAGTTCATAGACAGAAATCATTCAATTGAAATAAATCCATTATCACCTAATCTATAGATTTCACATGACCGGGCAGGGGCGCCACCATGGAGCCAGGCCCAACCACTGGGGAGCTAGGCCTAGCCAATCAGAATAATAAAAAATAAAAATGGTGAGGTCGGTTGGACGTACAGCCACATTCTCTAAAACAATGTTGGAGGCGGCATATGGTAGAGAAATGAACATTAAATGATCTGTTCTCTGTTGGACATTCCTGCAGTCAGCATGCCAATTGCACGCTCCCTCTAAACTTGAGACATCTGTGGCATTGTGTTGTGTCACAAAACTGCACATTTTAGAGTGGCCTTTTATTGTCCCCAGCACAAGGTGCACCTGTGTAATGATCATGCTGTTTAATAAGCTTCTTGATATGCCACACCTGTCAGGTGGATCTTGTTTCTGTATGATATGTTGGATAAAGGAATAAAGACAGATACCAATGTCTAGTTCAATAGCCTTGTTCAAGCATTGTACAAATCCCTACACGCGGAGTCCGGGGAACAGTCTGGCTAGTCGATTACCTATCAACTAGACTCCGTAACATCATCCTTTTCAATAGAAAGTGCAAACATAACGGCATAACATTCTTAACAGTCAAGTCAAAACAATTGAGAAAACATTATATTTTCTTTTTTACTTCAGTTGTCATCTTCCTCTTATGTTTTTTTTTGTTGAAGACATCGTCATATCTGCTGAGTAGTTGTTCTTTGGACAGGCGTCCATGCTGGACATGCTCCACAATGTGCAGGTCATTTGGTACGGTGAACTGCATCAGTCCCAGGCGTTCGCATGTAGAGCCTGAGAGGAGAGGATGTTGACTGGTTTTCACAATCTCAAACTCCAGCTTGTGTTTGCGTCCCCGAATAGCACATTCTGTCTCAAAG